>JARDWI010000046.1:0-20589 GCA_029378325.1 Elaeagnus macrophylla | reverse complement strand
TTTGTGAGCATGTGATTTTCTTGTATCTCTTTTCCCACTGAGTATTGCTTTCGCCAGTGGGTTTTTAACGAGGCAAGATTCCGTGCGAGGAGAGCACGTTGTATGTTGCGAGGTTGCATTATTGGTTGCATATGTACTGTCATTACGATGTTCAGAAATTGGTGGATCAGGATACCAAGAAAAGAAAGCATTTTCCTCTAAAGTCACCTCCGTGCCTTCCTTTTCCCTAATGTGACATGTCTCTTCGCTGGCTGCTCCATCGATGCACTGGCTTTGTCCTTCCGATGGACAACCATAGTCTTCACTAACACAACGTTATTGCAGAAAGATACCACAAAACAAGGAAAACGCATCACTCGTCGTCGAGTACTCGAGTATGGTTGAGGACACAACATGAGTCGATGATGGCTGGAGTCCTCAGTCTGTTTGTAGCGTCACCATGTCGGCTCCTCCAACCTCCAGCAGGGAACAGTGCGGTTTGTGCTTGCGCCATCACCATCTCAAACGCCATGTGGTGCAGAGTGGGAAAAAGAGTCATGACTTTTGTCGATCTCGCTGATCGTGGATCGGAACTCAACGACCGATGCAAGGACAAGGAACGCGACTTCCTGGTGAAAGTCACTGGCTGCACGGCACAACAGCAGGAGTTACAAGAGACGTATCGCATTGCGCAAAACTGTATCGAGGTCACTTTGAGGGACAAAATTCGAGCAGATAGACTTGAACATCAGAGACGTTCCCTGTCCTCTCCTGAAGAGATCTGCTGTCAAAATTATTGGGCACCACCTCGGTGGTCGGTGTTTGGTGGAGAACAAGACCTTGCTCGTGTTCAGCATCTGAAGCCTCGGTCACGATCATGACGACAACAAGTTCCCTCGCAAGACAGGCGCATGACCAGGTTCACATGCAGCAAGGACAGTAGGACGAGGTGTATTTTCCCAGCCATCTCCCCGCCGTCGCCTGTCTGTCCGAACCATGAGATGTTTACTTGGTCGCGGTGTTTGAGGTGACGCCGAGACTTGTGCATATGCACCGACAGTGGTCTTCTTGCACGGTTCTTGAGCCAGGAACCGACTACTCCGCTTTCACATTTTTCCAGAGTTACTTCTCGATGGCAATGGTTCGGACCATGGCGAAGTCCACTGTGGGACACCCGGTCCAACTGCGCACCGAACAGAGAATGACGGCCGCACATTTGATGATTGGCTTACCTAGCTGATGGCGAATGGCGTTTCCCTTCGCGCGCCTGTTCCTGGCGCTTGCATGAGGCAAAGCGAAGCCAAATGCACAACAACCCTTCTAGCCAGGTCGAAAACACACGGGTACCTGATTCTAGAGACAGGAGCCCGGGATAGGCGCATCGTGGCTCCAACCTTTTTTGCGTTCTTCAGGCTTTCGGTGGCCCTTAACCGCATGTCTTTAACCAACTTTCTAACCGTGTCTCCACATCCGAACATCAACCCAGCATGGTCCACCCCTGCGCACCGGACGGGCCGTGACCCACAGTCAACCAACACACGGGATTGCCGCCGAGAGAAGTCCAAGTCAACCGCAGAGTCCACAATGCACGGCGGCTGCAGCTGCCAGAAGGTAAATCTTCTTCTTTTTGCACTTCTGCCCATTCTCATTCGTCGCTACTCGCCCCGTCGTTGACACGTCCGTGGATGGTGGGCTCGTACGCCGGTTCGACGAGAGAGCAAAGCCATGAAAAACTTTGGGTAAAAGACTCCAGCGTGGACAGCACGTCCATTATGCGTGCATGTATATATGTTGTAGGTCTCTCTCCCAATTCTCCTCTTTCCTGTCATCCACAGTCTTTACTTTCCTCTCTCTATCACTCTCTTTACGCCAGGTTCCTGCGGAATCGGCAGACATTCCTTACGGTTTCTATACCATCACCCCAGCACCCTTGTATACTCGTTTAGCCAGTTGATCTCGGCATTTCACTCCCTTTGTCTATATCTTTCACCACGAAGAAAAAACATCAGACAAAATGCAGTTCTCGGTCTCCACTATTCTGAGCGTTCTCGCTGCCACTGCAGCTGCTCTTCCTACTGAGAAGGTCCTTCAGAAGAGAGGTACTATCTCTGCCACTCCCCATGTCGAGTACTCCTCCAGCGTTGGTGTTCTCGGATGCAAGATCAACACCAACAGAGTCGCCTACTGGCCCATGAGCGTTTGGCTGTGACAACATGTGTGTCAAGGTCAGCCACCAAGGCCGTTCTCTCCACCTTCTCCGCGTCGACCAATCGGAGGTGCCTACGACATGAGCTACGATGCATGGAACACTCTTGTCACCGGCAAGAACGCCACTGTTGACCCTACCATGGGCGGTGGTGTCGACATGGAGTACGAGAGCGTCGACATGGACGAGTGTTCTCACCTTCTCCAAGACTCTGACGGCAAGCTTGCTTTCTCCGCTGCCAACAGCATGAACTTCATCGCTTCCTGCATCAGCGAGCCTGACAGCTGGGTCGCCAAGAACTATGGTCTCTGGAACATTCTCAACCCCGTCTGCACCATTGGTGTTGACGAGCAGTGCACGCTGGACTTGAGCGTCAGCAACCAGCCTTCATGCGGAAACAGCATCCTTGGTATCAACACTCCCCTGACAACCCAGAATGTCACCAACATTGCCTACGGCACTGGAGCTCGTGTTGCCGCCGCCTAAGTTATTCCTTGTCGTTCGACATCTTGAAGATATCACGACTCTTGGAGCACAGTCACAACAACATTCATTCGCTTCCTGTCACTCATTCAACCAACCATTTTTCCAATTCTCCTGTCTCGAAGACAGCGGCAGTTTTTCTTCTTTTCTTTTACCAGTTGTGCCCCCCCAAAGTGCCTGCATGCAGGCCGCGCAATTCGGACACTGTTTTGTACTGGGGCTTTTTTCACGGTCACTTGAGCCGGATTTTTTAGACATGATTTTGAGATGCTTTATGACTTTACAAAAGAGAGAAAACAGGAAATGTCCTTACATGAACAGAAAATCCAAGGACTTTTATCACAACTCTGCTGTCTTTGACTCTGTGAAATTGAATCATTGTGATTTTGTGAATGCACATTGATTCGGAAGCATAAATTTGTGCGTGCAGCGCATAATTTATGTCAGCTTCGAAGGCAACCAGATGTTATCGGAAGCTGTTTTCGCAGGCACCGAGCTGTCCGCGGCTTCTCTGCTTGTAGAGGTTAGGACATGAATAAAGCAGGAGCGACCCACACGACGATATCCCAGAATTTGCTTCCAATCTACCTCGCAGTCTTGCTCATCCATCGTTCTGGTACGCAATGGTGAAGCAAAACAATAGTACCAGCAGCGACGATCCTACGGCTTCAACAACAGGCGGTCACGATGCACAGTAACCAGGATGACTCTATTTACATTTACAATCCCTTGAACGCATCACAGCTCCTGGAAGATCCACCATAGACAGTGCGAGATGGTGGGCTACGTCCAACGGAGCAACTAGTACCAACAGTGCGACTCGCGATTTCGTGGACCTACCTCCTCGTCAACTTCCGTCCAGCCATCCAGTCCAAGGAATTTTCGTACACTAATAGTAGTCGAAAGCTCAAAGCCTTTCGAGAAGGCTGAAGCGTACACAGGGATAATCCTTGAACTCCAGGACTATTCTTGGCCGTAAGAATGTCAGATCCGACGACTGACACTGATACGTACAGAAGTGTTACGTTGCACACTATTCATCGACATCCAACAAGACTAGCATACCACCATACTCCAACATCCTCGAAAACCGCTCACTATAGGTTTGAATGTAGACTGGCTTTCCTGGTAGCAGGGGCATGCCTGACCAGGCCGCGCACATCCTGCCGCTACGACCAAACATCGACAACCCAATAT
The DNA here is from genome assembly GCA_029378325.1 of Elaeagnus macrophylla. NCBI lineage: Eukaryota > Viridiplantae > Streptophyta > Magnoliopsida > Rosales > Elaeagnaceae > Elaeagnus > Elaeagnus macrophylla. The sequence goes on along the minus strand of JARDWI010000046.1, from coordinate 16,724 downwards.
GTACTCACTTGTTGGTAAACCCAACTGCAATGAGAAACACGCAATGCAATTGCGACGACGCTTCGTCTTTACTCGAGAGTATGCTCGACAGCAGAGTTAAGACTTAGCAAATTCTGGTATAAATGCTGAGGCAGTGGCAGCAATTTTTCCAAAACCATCAAGTCTCAACCTCAGTCCCAGAGCATCTCAAGCCTCAGCTCCAATTTTCCTGTCTCCAAGTTCCAAGACGCCCCATCAGATCAAGATGCATTTTTTCCACTGCAACCAAGATCCTGGCCTTCGCTGCCATCGTCACAACTGCCGCAGCAAGATCCACCACCAACAACCGCCGCCAGGCCGCCAACGTCTGCATGGTCCAACTCCGTCACCAACAATCCTTCTCAGGACGAAGCCAAAGCAGCCATCGACCAGTGGAACATCGACGTCAATACGTCAACGCTTTCCTCAACGAAGCCAGTGGACTGTCCCACGGCATGGAGATCCAAAACGCCACCATGAATACCCTCCTTTTCGCCCAGGACGAACCCTGCCAGCTCATGACCTTGATCAGCAACAGCGACTTTGTGGCGGCGGCACCGACGCCTTCAACTGCGCTGCCATGGACCTGATGACTGTTTTCGACACGCACGTACTCCAGAATCTGAGATCTATCATTATGATGCCTAGCGATAGCGATGTGATCAACCATGCTATCAATGACATCAATACATTCAGGTGCTGCAACGTTTTGCCCGATGCGAACATTATCTGGCTGGACTCTGCCACGGACAATGGTATTGCCAATGAGGTCAACATCACTCCTGGAAAGGAAAATGCTTGCGCCAATATCGATTGCTCTACTGTGTCCACTGCTGCTAATTGCACTTCTCTCAACAATGGAAACAATCCCTTGAAGTAGGAGAGGGGACCCGAAGGGAGGTGTGATGTTCACTACCTTCCGACAGACTGACAGCATGGGCATCGACGAGACTCGTGTCTATCACACACACTCGTTTTGATGGTGGAATGGAGTCATTGATGGTTTTTTTTATCTTTTGTCAGTAGCATTATTAAAACCAGCCACTCGTATCAAAACATATCCTGGGTCACACTTGCTTTCAAACAGTACCGTGCAGACAAAAGTAGTTTACCAAAAATGGGTACTGCTGTCTCATGCCTTTACTCTGCGGATATAGTTCCATGGGAGGTGAGTTCAATCAAGAGAGGCAGACACTAACATGATGACGCTTAATGCTCGAATCATGTCTCAATGACTTCAGCTTCGATGCATGCCAAGAAGAGAGCATCTCTACAATGAGTGTGTGCGAATGTCGAGTGTCATGTGTTTTCGTGTCAGGTTTCCATCGAGTGGTTTCCAGAGGATCAACTGCAGATGGTACATGTCTTGGAGAGCGAGTCGATTTCATATCCGAGTGAACATCGATCAAGTGTGTCATGAATTCATTTTGTCTATATAGGACATATCTATTTAAGCGCAGGATTGTAAGAAAGTCCTTCATCGGGAGACTTTCTTTGACCTCCAAAGTCAACTGAACGTTTTTATCGCTTTCTCAACGTGGAACGAAAGTGCAAATTACCACAAATGAGCATGTCGGAAAGCTTCTATGAGACTTGCAGAGCATCAAAGATGTCGGCAATCTGGGTAGTGTTGTAACCAACAGCAAGAGCGCACTGCAGCAAGATTCTAGCCTTCTGAGGGTCAAGATCACCGCTAGCAATAGACCAATCACCGCTTTCGGGAGAAACAAAGCCATTCATGGTTCTGGTAGAGAAGACCATGGGAATACCAGTCTCGTTGTAGACGGCTTGAGCAACCTTTCTGCCAGCAGTGGTCCAACCACCAGCACCGGTACCTGCGAAAACGATGGCTTCGGCACCAGACTCAACGGAAGCACGGATGAGCTCTGGGTTGCTGTCTTGGTGGCCATAGAGAATATCGACGTGGGGGAGAGATGTGAGGTTCAAGGGTGCAATGTCAAAGAAGGGCTTGCCAGGGGGTGTAGCAGCAGAGTAGTAGAACTGAGGCACTGAGTTCAGGAAGAAGCCGAGATGGCCTTGCTCAATTGACTTGAACGTCTCCATGAGTTTGCGTGTTCTTGACGACGTAGAAAGCACTGTCGATGCGGTCGTTGAGTGTGACCATGGTACCGCGACCTTCGGCTTCGGGAGTGACGGCCAGCGTAACAAGCCTGGTACAGGTTGAGAGGGCCATCGGCAGAGAGGGCGGTAGAAGGACGCATAGCGCCGACAACCACGACGGGCTTCTTAGAGGCAATGGTGAGATCCAAGAGAAAGCAGTCTCTTCAAGAGTATCAGTGCCGTGAGTCACCAGAGCACCAGTCGAAGTGTTCTTAGCGAGCTCAGTTGTGATTTGGCGATTGAGTTCCAAGAGGATAGTGGCGTTGATGTTGCCGGAGTCGACGTTGCTGACTTGGACGCCATTGATATTCGAGACGTTGACCAACTCAGGCACAGCATCGATCAGGGTTTGGATAGCAACAGCTCCGGCAGTGTAGCCGGTTGTTTGGACACCAGAACCGGCTGAGCCAGCAATAGTACCGCCTGTGGCGAAGATGGTAACATTGCCTAGGCTGGCATTGAAACTCGGTGCCGACGCACGAACCTCGAGTTGTGGGATAGTAGGCAGGGCAGCAGCATGGCTGAGAGAGCCCAACGCAGCGAGGAGGGATAGAGATGTGAACATGTTGTCTAAACAACAGGATGTCTTTCTATGAGAATGAGAGTAAAAAGATGATAGAGCGAGAGAGATGAGAACGAAAGTGGAATGGAGACTGCTTCTGATCAAGAAGAGTCACGACAAACCCATGGTTTATATACCTTTTGGTATGAGGCTTTTAATCTCAATGATTCTAACCGGAAAGCATGCTCGAAGACAGAGACGGTCCACTATCGGAGAAGTTTTTGCACATTGTCGCTCTATCGTACTCTAATGTGACTCGACCGCAGCAAGCAGCTCGTTTTAGCGAGTGAGTTTGGCAATGTTGGAGTTTTGGAGGGTAATAGTTATCGGGCACGGTTTGCGGACGAGATTCTGTTACCCCTTCCAAACTACCAAAGTGGATAGAACGCACGCCTATCACGATACCAGTCGAGTTGGGATCTTGGCTTCGACCCCAGCGGCCTTGGGGTCGACTAGGCACCCCAGATACCGGGTCGTGGATGTCGTAAAATGTGGACAGTGCAGCGATATCGCCTCCGAAAAGCTGCCGATTGAGGACTGTGTAAAGAGTGTTGATAAGGACGTATGGAAGGTTGAGTGAAGAAGGAAGGTCAAGGCGTGGTTTGGCTGAAGAGCAGAGGTCCAAGACGACTCGCACGACCAATGGCAACTTAGCCGGCCGAGAGATAGGCTTGCATCGCGGGGCCGTGGTGCCGTGGTGGAGAAAAAGCACAATGATGGCTGACGATAAGGTACGATAAAGATTGGGAGCGGATGTGACATTTCCCGGGAGAGAGATGCTACCGTAACAGCCCATCGCACTTGCTTCAGTTGTCGTTCTACCTGCCAGACTTGCACGATACGATCACAGTTGCACACATGATTGAAGTTAAAAAAAAAAAAAAAAGACGTGATTTCATGAGGCGATTCATTGCGGCCTACGGATATATTGAAGCACTGTATGCCAGTTGCCAGACAACAATGAATCCATTCCCAAACTTTTGTTGACCGTAGCATCTTCGAGTACATGTCCCGCTTACTTGAGGGGAATGAAACGGGAAGAGTGGGTAGCACCAATACCGGGGCGACCGTGCTTGACGGGCTTGCTGGAGGGCTGTTAGGAGGACTGGCCGTGGGAGACGGATCATACGGAGCAACTTACTATGAGATGGAAATTCACCAAGGTAGTGACCGACCATCTCGGCCTTGACTTCGACCTGGTTGAACTCCTTGCCGGAGTATGACACCCGACGACGGAACCGATCATCTCGGGGACGATGATCATGTCACGGAGGTGGGTCTTGACGAGGTCGGGCTTCTCGTTGGGCTTGGCCTCCTGCTTTGCCTTGCGGAGCTTCTTGATCAGACCCATGGGCTTGCGCTTGAGACCACGGTTGAAGCGTCTGCGGGCACGGGCGTGGACGACATCGCGGAGCTGCTCGGAGGAGAGGTCGAGGAGCTGGTCAAGGTCGATACCACGGTAGGTGAACTTCTTGAAGGATCTCTTGGCCTTGAGGGCTGTTGCGACGACTCAGTCAGTCCATGTTTCCATCTTCCTGCACCCCTTTCGTGGCCTGTCCACAGGGTTTTGTTCCATTGCGCGGTGTCGCGAAGGGGTGCGGTGCGTTTAGAGTCATCTCATACCGGCAGCCTCCTCGGCGTTCTGTAAAACGAGTTAGTCGTTGTTCATGGAGCGCAGCGTGATAGATGGGGTGCAGACGTACGTATTCAGAGTCGGCCATTGTGTCGTGTGTCGGTGGTCGAAGTTGTCGGACGCAAGCTGGGTTTCGAAAGGCCGCTGGCAAATTCGAACAAAATCGAGTGGGTGCACTTCGCTTCGCGGTCCGTGCTCGGGTCATGTGACCTGCTTTGCTGCGACGACGCTGCGTGACAATTTAATCACCAGGCACCTTGATGACAGCCATACGCAAAGTGAATGTTAGCTATGCTCTGCAGAAGGACGTCTGATAATTCACTTGTAGATATCACGTCTAATCGCGATGGCTGACGCAGAGACGCTATAACAATTCATTCTCAAGGTTCGAGATATATCACGCGCTCAGGTTTCACATGCAAACAAGAAATGGATCATGATGGTCATGGAGGAAATGTAATGTTCTCCATTCGGGCTCTGGTAACAAATAAAGCCTTCAGAGTATGGCCGTGCCTTTTGCGGCTGTAGCGTAGAGACCTTTTCCCATGCGCCCGACTTCTCCCACAAACAGATGCACCCTTCCGCGCCAGTTTTTTTTCAAAAGAGGTTGCGAGACGCTTAGTCGAAGAGACCGAAGCCCATGTTCGTCGTCGGACTCCTCCTTCTCCTCGGCCTTCTCCTCGGCGGGAGCGGCCTCGGCGGCAGCACCGGCGGCGGGGGCACCACCAGCAGCGGCGGCAGCACCACCGGAGGGAACGGAGGCGAGCTTGGCAGAACCCTCGGAGATCAGCTGTAGGTGGTGTGAGTATTGCGCCTGTGGTGAAGATTTTGCTGATCGGTGGTTGTATGCGTTACCTCCTGGATGTTCTTGCCAGAGAGCTCAGAGATGAGCTTCTCGAGACGGTCACCTCAGCGTCGACACCGACGGAGGAGAGGACGGACTTGACGTCCTCGGCAGAGGGCTGCTCGTTGCCGGCGAGGTTAAGAAGGAGGTAGGCTGCGAGGTACTTCATTTTGAATGTCTGAATGCGCGCAAAGCGTAAGTCAGCGAGTGGTCGATGGTTTTTCGATGCGGAAAGCGATGGCAGTATGCCTAGTCGAAGGAGGTAGCGATACTCACGGTGAGGAAGGATGAAACAATCGATTTAACCGCTGTGCTTGCTGCGGAGACTGAGACTTGGTAGAGGAAGAAGTTCACAGAGCGAGAGGATGAATTTGCGCTTCGTGGGTCGGTTCGCTCAGGCTTGCGAAATTGATGTGATTGGCTGACAGCGCTGCGAATGCACAGACCCCTTCAGTGTACGCATGCGGTCTGGCTGGAGACTGACATATAAGAGTCGGCGACGGTCAGTCTTCCACTTCACTATCGTCTTCTGTCGCCTTTCGTCCGCCGCATCCACATCACTCTGCGACTCTCCGCCAGCGGCTGTGACCCCTACAGCATGCCTGGATCTGGTTTGACGACAAATTGCTATCGATAAAGACTTCTGTAGCCATGAGCGTGAGTCTCCCGTTTGCACGCCCGACCGTACGTCGCCCTGCTCAACCTGGCTGACGCGACCATCAGCTCCTCAACTCCATCCTCTCGTCCATCAACGGCGACCAGCCCGCCTCCTCCCGTTCACAACCGCTCCCTCTACCGCTAGGTCAAATCCGCCGTCGCGCACTCGACTCCCCAGCAAGCGCCGCCGAAGAGGAAAGCCGACGATACTACTGGCGATTCCAAGCCCAAGATTGCAAGGACCGATACCAACACTGCAAGATTCGAACAAAATGCCTCTCTCGCCCCGCTCCCTCACGCAGCACTACCTCTTCCCAGCTCAGAGACCTGCTGCTCCGCCACCCAAGGCTGCAATTCCATATCGCGGCAGTGGTCCCCTCCTCAAAAGTACAACCATCGGTGAAACCTATCTCAACCCAGTCTGCACCTCCGCGGCCATCCCAAGCCTCGACTACCCCTGTAGTAGCCTCTGCTCCTGCCAAAGGAGGTTATCTGGCTGTCCTGGAACGCGCGAAACAAAATGCCGAAGCGACCAAACTAGCTGGCCAAATCAAACACAAACCCGTCGAGAAGCTCACCAAAAAGGATCGTCAACGTCTTGTCGAAGAAGCTCGTGCCGCGCAAAAGGCAAATCTCTGCCCAATAAGGATGCAAAGCTCGGCCCAAAAGCTAGGGAAAGAGTGCCGAACCTTTAGCTGATTCAAAGACTGGTGTACCAATCAAGGACAGAAGAAGCTGTCGAGTAGCATACAAAGGCACAATGCGTGCAACGCCCCTGCCGCTCCTGTCTATCGTGGTACCATGGGAGGTCCTGGCGGCGCTGCCGCACGCAAACCACTCGCCAAGGCTCCTGCATCCAGCCGGTCTGGTTATGGCGCTGGTCGTCGCTACGCTTCATATTCTGATGAGGAAGAGGAAGATGAAGACGATGAGCCGGAAGACGACTACGAATCGGGATCTGACATGGAGGCTGGCGTCGATGAGATGTACGAGGAAGAAGAGACATCCGCACGCATTGCGAAGCGTGAGGATGCCATAGCTTTGGCTGAGGAGAATGAGCTCAGGCGTCAGAAGCTGGAACGCAAACGCAAACTTGAAGCTCTCGCTTCCAAACAAAAAGGACGCACTTACTGACCAGTCGACACACTTTCGGTCTATACATACCTTGCTCGATATCTTTCCTCTTTCACAAACTGGTTTGGAGTATACTGTCCCATTGGAGGCGTTTCAGTAATTTTTTCTTGCTTTTTGTTCTTGCGGTCTCTGGGAGCGAATGGAATGCATTGGGCCGGTCTCTTAGCATATTGCTACGAATTGCATGAACACAGTTTCACTAGGGTGCCCGCGGGCACTCATCCTACACATCTCTACCCTGTTCCTTGTGCATTGTGCATCGTGCCTTGTGCCTTGCTTGACTCTAACAAGCTTGCCACCTTCACAAATCGTTAATGAATGATGTGCCTTCCGCCAGATGCTACAACACATTGCTCTCGCAGCACCATCTCGTGTCGTAGAAACGCCCTGTCTGAAGATTGTCAAAGTTGATGTTTTGTCCATCATGGCAATTGGGTTGATATTGTCTAATTGTACGACCTGCGGCCTCATCATTCCTACATAGCTATGTACACATGAGCTGGATGTGCGACACACAGATAGCCATACCCTATTGCTATAGTCCGAACGTCTGCCCTTTTATCGTGTATTCTTGTTTTACAAGCCCTGTCTTTTGATTAGATGATAGCAATTGATCGAGGAAAGCCAGATCCTTGATGTTTAATAAGGCATATCTGCATAATTCGCCATCTGTTACTCTGCGGACACGTTCTCCTCCCACGACTCATAAAGGCCGTATATAGAAAAGTTTGATTTCTTTGATGTCAAGTTTTTGGTCTTGAGCTGTCAGAATTATTCAATACGCCGAAGTCTACTCCGAAGGCGCCGAGCAAAACAGGGCGTCTGTTGAACGGCGCCCTGTTAAGAGATCGAATGCTCATCTAACCAATCTGAATTTTTTCTGTGCAGTACAAAAGTTTATTGTAGCCTGCAGGAACAATTTCGCCAGCCTTGGTACCTGCCCAGAGAAAAGAAAAACCAACGTGCTACATCCCTTCGTTACAAATCCATCTTCCAGGCAAAATCCCCTTTCCGGTCAAAGGAAGCGAAACTATTTATTCTTACGCAGGCGAAGGATTGCGTGATTCGACAACATAACAACGCCCTAGAGTGCAAGGAAAGAATAAGACCCTATTGACTCTTTCACCTTTCGCCTCTTTCTCCTACTTCGACATCTTCAATTCCACACGAAATCTTTCAATATAATTCAACATGCAGCCCTCGGAACATGGACAACACGGCTTCGGCACGCTCGCCGTACACGCCGGATCGCCGCATGACCCTACTACCGGTGCTGTGATCGAACCCGTAAGTGATATCTCTTAAATACAAGTCTACCTATATGCATTCCGATCTTCGTCGTTTCCAACATTTCGAATGAACCATGACTGGATCTACAACGGAAAGCTAGAGCGATGAGGTTGGCCGCGTCGAAACGGACGCCAGGCTGCACAAGACAGTTGAAATTGTGATAAGTCTAACTAACATAATTATCAGATCTCTCTTTCGACAACATATGCTCAAACTGCCGTCGGTCAACCTGTCGGTGCATACGAGTACACTCGTAGCTCAAACCCGAACCGTGACAACTTCGAGAACTGCATTGCAGCACTGGAGAAGGCAAAGTACGGCTCTGGCATTCAGCTCTGGTTCTGCCACCACAGCCATTATCCTCCAGTCTCTGGCTACTGGCTCTCACGTCGTCAGTGTATCTGACGTGTACGGTGGAACTCACCGTTACTTCACCAAGGTAGCCAAGGCTCACGGTGTCCATGTCACATTCACCCCTAGCATCGAGTTGGACGTCGAGGCCTTGATCAAGCCCGAGACCAAGCTTGTCTGGATCGAGACACCTTCAAACCCTACTCTTTCTCTGGTCGACATCTCGGCCGTGGCCGAGATTGCTCACAAGCACGGCATTCTGGTGTTGTCGATAACACTTTCATGAGCCCTTACATCCAGAACCCCCTCGAGCACGGCGCAGACATTGTTCGTCCACAGTGTTACCAAGTACATCAACGGCCACAGCGATGTTCTCATGGGTGTCGCAGCCTTCAACAGCGATGACCTCAAGGAGCGTCTCGGATTCCTTCAGAACGCCATTGGTGCCGTCCCTGGTGCCTTTGACTGCTGGCTCGCTCACCGTGGTGTCAAGACCCTGCATCTCCGTGCCCGTGAGGCCAGCCGCAACGGCAAGATGGTCGCCGAAGCATTGGCTGCATCTCCTCTTGTGCGCGCCGTCAACTACCCCGGTCTTGACTCGCATCCCCAGCGCAAGATCGCTCTCAAGCAGCACAGAGACGGTCTTGGTGGTGGTATGCTTTCTTTCCGCATAGCAGGCGGCAAGTCTGCTGCTGAGCGTTTCTGCGCAGCAACCAAGATCTTCACTCTGGCCGAGAGTCTGGGTGGTGTTGAGAGTTTGGTCGAGCTACCCGCTAGCATGACGCATATGGGTATCCCTAAGGAACAGAGAGAGGCCGCTGGTGTGTTTGACGATTTGGTCAGAATCAGCTGTGGTGTTGAGGAGGGCGAGGATTTGGTCAAGGATGTCATGGCAGCCCTGAAGAAAGTCGCAGGAGAGACCAACGGTGTCAATGGTAACGGCCACGCTTAGGAATAGAGCATAATAGCATCATTAATTGTACAAGTTAGCAGCGTATGTCAAACATATAACCCTGAACACGATCAAGGCGCGCGGGTCGCTGGAAAGATGGCATGTCTTGACTCATGATAATCTCATATACCTTGTTGCAGCCGAATGAGGCAACGTCTGCTTGCTTACTCGAGACTGACCAACAAGTCGAAGTGTGAATCGGCGCAAGGACTCGGAAGCCCAGACGTTCAGCTGAGTGGAAGGAAGTAGCGTTTCGGCAGATGGAATCCGCACGCGAGACCTCGTGTTCAACTTAACTCCTCAGGACCCCTGCTGCTGTACTTAACCATTGCTCGTGCGCTCACGCCTGCTTGGAAGTCGCCCTTGCTCCCGTTTCGTTCGTTTGTACGATACATGTCGCGAAGGCGGGAGGCATGGGCGATCTTGTCGCATGAGCTCTCGAGCTGGCAAGAGTTCTACGACGACTCTATCCTGCCTGTTAGCGGTAAGTATGAAAACCGTCAGCATCAGGACAGCTGCGCATGTTGAGGCTCAGCATGTCAGAGAACGACGATCACCGTCGCTCAGGACAGAGACGGCAGTTTCAAGAGTCGGTCGGCAGCGCTTGTCGGCTTGTCGCGTCCGACCTCGCGAACGTCGTCGTCACAATGCCAACCCTTGTTTCGCCGTGGGTCCAGCAATTCGAATCGATCATCATGTCAAGGCAGGTTGTTTAGTAACTCCTATCACCTTTTTCCTCTCTTGCCTCAATCCACACCACATCTACCTAACCTTTCTCTCCTTCAACCACCGCAGTCATGGCCAGTCGTCAATTCGTTGACCCAGTTCAACTCCTCCGAATCACTCCTCTTATCGCCCGCAACTTTGACCCTTGATCACGCCTTTGACAGCAACCTCTTCCTGTCAGCGCTCAACCAGCCTGAAACGCGCTCCAAGAGCAATGCCGCACTCTCCACCTACTTCCCCGTCGTGTCTCACGCTGGTTTCTACCGCCGTCTGACTTCTGTCTCCTTGACCGTCGTTGCGTCAATCGCCAACCTCTACACTCGTGGCAGCCCGGCACGAGCCTGGTACCGCGCTGGAGCTGTCTTCGCAGTCGCGCATTTCATCTTCTTGCCGTTCATGCTCACGTCAAGGAAGCCATTCGTACGAATCACCCGGCAAGAGACGCAAATATCGCTTTGGATGAGTGGCTGTGGTTCAACAGACTCAGAGGAATGACTGTTGATCTGGCTGCCTTTGTGACTCTGGGTGTTGCTGTTGTCAAAAGTCTGGGTCACTGAACGTGTTTCTTCGCCGATACTAGACTCGAGGCTTCATTGTCGCGATCTAGCAGACAGCATCACTCTGGAGGCAGGCATGACGAGTTCATGCCAGTTTCGAGCACCTCGATGCGACTGCATCCCTACACCAGCCGTCTTCAATGCTTTTCTTGGTACCTGCAAGTCAAATACTGCATGTCGAGGTGGCTCCCTTGATGTATGCGGACTAAGATGCTGGTGGAGGTCCAGCTTCAGACGCATGAAGGAAAGACAACAAGGAACACCGAAGTCTGAGACGCCCGTGTCTGTGATTGTAAAAGGCATGGACTCTGTCCTAATAAAAGCTATATAATGTAGTTGGGGTATCATAGTGACGATACACTATCGTCAAAGAAATGAAAGCAGTCCTGTCCGCCCGCAGCAACAAAAGAAATTACTATATACACCTCGACCTGTCAGCGACATCAAGACTGACAAGCCAGTGCGATCCGGATCTAGTAGCGATCTGGATCTAGTAGCGACCCCAGACCTTTGTGTTGAGACCCATTGTTGTTCGTGGGCTTGCGCAAGGGTGCCTCATCACTATCCGAAGTATGTCTCCTCGAATCAAAGTGCTCGCCCTGACCATCAGTCTTCTGGATCGCTCAGAAGGCGCACTCTCAACTTCAACCGTAATCTCATTATGTCTGTGCACAACAAAAGCCATTGGCGATGTCCTCTGACTCTTGATCACGATCATGTCTCTGTTCTTCCTCTTCATGATGCCAAAATGACTGTGCATGGCTTCTGGCGTTTCTGGTCTGACGTGGCCGAGTTCGACATCTTGGGGTGATGAGGGAGTTTTGAGTACAGAGGCTCTTTTGCTTTGACTGGTTGTTGTGTTGAATGTGTAACCCTTGGCATTCATGGTGCGTTCGAGCTCTCTGGATTGTTGAAGCGAATCGGTCCGTTATCTTGGCCTCGAGCGACGATGGCGATGAGTTCGGCCATGGAGAGCTCGATCTTGAGCTTAACGATGTATGCTAGAGGATGGAACTGCAAGTATGTTAGCTGGACATCGTCAAGAACGAGATTGTGAAAACTACTGACCATCAGATATACCAGCGGGTTCTTCAACGACAGCATACCAATGATCAAGCAATCCATCGCCAGTGATATTAAAATCATATAGTTATTGAACGTGACAAGCGGCGAGTACTTGACAAGACCAGGCTTAATAAGTTGCTTCTTTACTCTAAAGGCGAAGGTACAATTAGCGTGATTCAATTAGGCAGAATGGCAATGACACCACGTTCTCACTGGACAAGTGTACCCGCTCTGCAAGATGCTGTCCTTGACGGTGTTCTTAGGTAACACACTCTTCAGACTTTTCTTACAGATTGCGAAGACAGTGCCAGCACTCAATGTGGTGTCTGTACCTTCAATTCAACTTACACGCGGATGAAATAGGTATTTAGACCTGCGTCGACAATAAGTATGATGACCTTCTCAATGCGATCGAAGGGACAGTTAGCATGTTTCTTATGTAAGGGTGAGAAAGGTGCAGACGACAGTCCGAAAAGCCATCTGATGGCTCTTGACTGCGCTATCTGTACCTCGCCATACGTACCCCAGACGACGTTGAGCTTCTCAATGTCTCGTTGACTCCCAGTTTGGCCGGAATCCAGATGCAGAAGACACTGGCATTCAGACACAAGACGCAACTGTAACACCGATCTTGAGATGCTTTGCTCGCTTGCGGTTTACCATCAAGATTGATACTCGGTTGATGATGATCTGGAAAAGACAATGTACTTGAATAACCCAGAAGGACAGGATGGCGAACAAGGAATAAACGCTGATGCTGTCAGTCGTGATGTTATCTAATCAGTTGTCCAGTATCTTACTTGAGAGGTAGTGGTCCTTGTAAGACGAGCCAACATACAATGCTGAGGCCTAAACTTGATGCAATTTCTGCCAAACCATCCAGATATATGGATGGTTGAGATGTCCATTTCGTCGCTTCCACATGTGTCTTGTTTGCTTCATAGCAGTCCATGTCGTCAAGAAGCCGAAATCCAAGTGTGAATCCCAAGTGATTGATATTATTGACAAATCCGTTTCGCTAGAGACCTGAGCTCTCTTCTCGAGGAGATCCCTGACAACCAGGAAAGACGACATGACAGGCTATATCCAGACCTAGGAGCGTGATGAGTAAGGAACGTATGTGGTCAGTCGGCAATGATTGACGACCCAAGGATACGGGTCTTTCTAAGGTTATGAAATAGTTCCAGCCCTCTCATCCTGGGGGGCGACAGCTAAGGTGAGGAAGGACGATCGCTGCATAGGACGTGCTCGGAGAGTTCAAGCATTGACTCGCATACCCTACAGCACGACTCGTGGTGTTGTTGGCACATACACCTTTGATTTACGAGATAGATTTCCGGTATTGCAGCATCGTGCTCAGACACGAGAACTCTAAAACATGGTCTTCCCGAGCTTCAGGGCATCCATTTTGAATATGCAGTACTTACATACAGTGTCCAAGTACATCTTGTAGGTGTTCGGAATATCAACCCAAGAGCACGACATTGAGGTTCGAGTAATGACCATGGTGTAAATCTGTGGTTTGTTGGACGATGTGCGCTGCGTTACACAGATATGCAGGGCATGCTCCAGCACCAGACCAATTTCTGACTCTGATGCCAATGACTCGCCGGTGCTGTTCGCAGGCTCAGCGTATCAAGTGACTCTTCTTGAAACACTGTGCGGGTGGCTCAACGGGCTGATGCAGGTTCAGAGGCTGTGAGAAGAGAGCAAGGAAGATCTCCCCAGGTGATCGCCCGGCCCTAAGCGGATCTGACACGTGCGCGAAGATCTGTGCTTCTTGCAGCCTCAGCCCTGATCATCTTGTTCCGCATCTTGTTTTGAGGACTTCACGCGTACCAGGACTGCTGCGTTTCGAACCACTATTCCAGCTTCCTCTTGCCACTTGCATTCAAGAGTGTCCGACAGCATCCTCTACCTGCTCGAACTATCCTTCTGAAATATTCTGAAAACTTTTCGAAGCCAAGGTGTTCATACGACTCGCTTCTCTTGATAAACTTTCAACAAGAAAAAAATATACAGAGTGACGCCGAGTAAGGACCAGTACCATGGCCGCGGACATGGATTAAGATAAGGTACGGGAGTAGATCTGAATCAGCCCGCGCGGCCCTCTGGAGCAAATATTCGCAAGCGCTCTCCCCACAGCCTGCCTGGCGCAAGTCATGGATAGAGCACTTACCTGGCCTGGCAAGCATCACAAGCTTGGTGGTCTTGAATCGACCTAACCAAAGAACATAACGCTGGCTTCACTGCAGTCAATGCTGATCACTCTTGACCTTTGACGATTGAGGCCTCGAACCATCAGACGCTCTTGTACTAATCGTCGTCTGCTCCATCACATAGTAACCAGTCTTCGTCTACAATGTTCTTTGCCAGCCCCGCATTATTTTCTCTCCGCTCGGACCGACTGACGAACGTGCTTCGGAGACTAGCAAATACCACTGCTTCTAAATGTTGTGGCGCCAATCGGGCTGATGGGTACGACAACTCAATTGCCCAATATCATGTCCACCTCTCACAGATACATCGGCCCTTGACGGTAAATCAAGGTCACTGACGGTGGTCGTATTTGAGACGAGGGTCAAATTATGGTTGACCTTAACCTTTCAACAGTGGGTACAAATGCTTTCTCGAGCACGAGAACTTCTCTGCATAGAAGGAATCAAGCACCAACACACGAGAAAGGAGACATTACTGTGGCTCGACTTGACACCTAGGGCATAACCATAACATCATATCCAGGATTGAATCTATGCAAACAATGGTTCCATCGAACCGCACAAGGACTATGGACATAATCTACTCAAGCCACCGTGCAAGCCTTTGACAATCTGGATTCCTCCAACTCACCGACTCTGATCGACAATCATCCTCTAGGTCATTCCGATATCTTCGCACGGGGCCAGAGACTTTGCAGACACCCTGACACATAGCCCAACGGCGTCCCCAAATTTCGGAGTGATGGTCCGGCGCAAGTTGTTGGTCACATCTTCGCCGAGCATCTTGTTCGGCAGACTTGGGAAAGATATTCCTGGAGATGACCTTTGGCAATCGTGTTCCACCTTCACATGTCACTGGTATCGAGTCGTGCAACAGCTTGTCTTGTGGTTCGTTGAGCGGCGTCATATTACCATAGACTCAAGCGTCCTGCCATCTCACACCTTACTGTGCACAAATCGCAACAACAATTAAGGCTGTACTGTTGCATTGGTATGCATAACAACCGAATCTATCAAGATTTCTCCTGCCAGCCTGTAGACTTTGGTTGTCCTCGCTCGCAGAGACGGCCTTCGCTGTGGCCACGGCGAATGCGACACCAACTCTCTTCGTCCGAATATCCGCCTTTCTGCCTATCTCGGCCAGCTGCTCATCAGACTTGCCATCTGTGTCGCCGCCCCATTCCATCGTGCACACCAACACTCCCTTGACTCTTGGTTCAGAGTTGTCAACATCGATGAAAATACTCTTGTGTAAAGGTCTGCACAAGAGACATGGTCCTTTCCCTTCATGCCTCCTCTCGCCCTCTGATCGGCTGCCACATAAGCGGGGAACTTCTCTTTAAGCTTGTCTTTCTCGCCGAGGTACGTGGTTTCAGTCAGGGCATAAATTCGACATCGGCGTGGCCAAAAGGTGCATCCTCGTGTGCATCATCTAGCATGCCTAGTACAGGTAAAGCATGACTCCAACCTGTCGAGAATACGGCGAAGCGCGGCGTGTTATTCTTCCACGCGCCGGTATCGTCCTTTTGGTGTTCCTTGTAGTTCTCGTTGATATCCGGATCATTTTGAGGCACACGAACGTCCGTGCTCAGCGCAATGTCTCCGAACCATTCATCACCGAATATAAGGCTGGTGAGTCTCGACCCCAACTCTGTGATAGGCATGTAAATAGATCCTATGTACCATGTGTGGTTGTTTTGGTCTATGTGGATGAGTAGTGCTTCTTGGTCATTCTTGTCAAAGATGAGGATGCCATGAGGATATATTCTTGAGCAATTCTCGGGCTCCAATTGCTCAACGAGCCATTCATCAAGAGAGTTGAAGTGGTGTTCGATGCAGTCTCGGACACTGGAGAAAGGTGTCAAGATAGGCTGGAGGAACTCATGGTAGTCTTCCACTGTTTTTCCCCCAACAGATCGATTACATACGATTCCGTCAAAGACTTGCAGGTTAGACCAAGTGACGCGGTCGACAGCTCTGATGAAGAGAGAAAGTACACTGGTATTCGAGACCAATCGTCGCAGCGTATGTTGTTGAGCACGCCGATTGCGATCGGGGGTAGATGAACTGGTGGACCTGAGGTCATAATTGACAGGTTTGGTATGTCGTGTCAGCGAAAGCAGAACGACTTGACATCGTTCTCCAGAGCTGTTGAAGCTGAGGATTTGTATCGCACGTCATAGCGAAATGTTGCTGCTGTTGCCTGAGTCGCGGAAAGACACGAAGGATTTGGACGTGATTGATACGCGACGGCGTCGGAATTCTTTGCGGTATCCACACTTGAACAGGGTCATCCCCCATACATGATTTCCAACGATGAAATCGCTTCGGTGTCTCTTCCAGTGTCGCATATCTTGATGTTAACTGATCTTGACGATGAAATGACTCTTTCTATCCTTCGTGCTCACGGAAGGGAGCTCTAGATCTGGAGGTTGTGGATGTACCCTATATTTCCGGAAATCTTAGCACGAAGCCAGCGATCCCCGTGTTCATCGATGCGTTTGACAGGTCAATGTCGAGAGGAAATCACACAATAGTAGCATAGATTGATGTGAAGGGGTTCGTTTCATTTCGTAATACTGCTAGGAGACTTTT
>JARDWI010000045.1:0-16371 GCA_029378325.1 Elaeagnus macrophylla | reverse complement strand
TCAAAACCTTACATCTTGTTAAGAAAATAATAATTTTCTAAGCAACCAAATTTTCGAGAATATAAAATAAATATGGATAAAATAACAAACAAAATTTCACTACAATTATTTAAATAAAAGAATTAAATTACAAATCACAATTCAAGAGAAACTTGAAGCTCTTTAAAACTTTTTTCTTTAAAACTTGTTTCTTTTTCTTTTATTTCCTCTTCTCTCCTTTTTCTTTCTCTTTTCTTTTTCTCTTCTCACCTCTCACATTTCTTTTCTCTAAGCATGAATTCTTGTATATTAATAAATTTAATAATAATAATAATAACTCTTAAACCTTAATTAGCATAGAAAAAACTCTCTCAACGCTTTCCTTTTATTTCTTTCATCCACTCCACAAATGAAAGATGGCATTTTTAATATCTATTAATTAATAATCTTTCACTTGAAGATTGATTTTAATCTGTCTTCACACCTTAATTAATGGAATAACTCTTGTCCTGTCTTGTCACTCTTACAGACCAATTGAAGTTTAACATAACTTTAATTTTTCGATAGTCATCGTATTTGTCAACATGTTTGTTGGATTCCTTCTACCATGGATCTTCTTAGCTCAGAAAATGGGGTGTTAACACTTGAGAAGATCCATGGTTGCAAGAATCTAGCAGACATGTTTACAAAGACGCTGACTATTAAGAAATTGAAGTTATTTGAGAAATTATCAAAAATAGCACCCCTAAAACTTATAGTAACAAAACTAACACCCCAATAATATTGAACGTTCAATATTCAATTTGAACGTAAAATATTAAATGTTTAATATTAAACGAGTCTAAATTATAGTCGTTCAATTCTAATTGGATGGATGTTCAAAGAAAAATGACATATTAGTCATTTTTTTTAATTGTGAAAATATAAATTTGAATACAAGGGGTGCTAGTTTTGTTATTAGAAGTTTTGAGGGGTGTTAGTTTTATTATTCTCTCAAGTTATTTTCAACTTTAATTGGTCTACAAGAGTTATAAGATTGGAAAAGAGTTATTGTATTAATTATGGTGTGAGGATAGATTAAAATCAATCTTCAAGTGAAAGATTGTTAATTAATAGACATTAAAAATGTCTTCTATTTGTGGAGTGGATGAAAGAAATAAAAGGAAAGCATTGAGAGATTTTTTCTCTATGCTAATTAAGGTTTGAGAGTTTATATTATTATTTAATTTATTATTATAAAAGAATTCGTTCATAGAAAAGAAATGTGAGGGGTGAGAAGAGAAAAAGAAAAGAGAATGAAAAAGGAGAGAGAGAAGGAGGGAAAAGAGGAAAGAAAAGAAAAAAGAAATAAGCTTTAAAGGAAAAAGTTTTAAAGAGCTTTAAGTTTCTTAGATTGTGATTTTGTAATTTCTTTTTTTTATTGAAATAATTGTAGTGAAATTTTGTTTGTTATTTTATCCACATTTATTTATATTTCCGTAAATTTGGTTGCTTAGAAAATTGTTATTTTCTTAACAAATGTAAGATTTTTGAGAAATTATTTAAAATAACACACTTTAAAACTCAAGATAACAAAAAAAGCACCATGTTCTTAAATTTGGAGAGATATAAGTTAGTATTGGGTTAATGTAAGTATTCAATTGGTGTTTCTGCTGAAGTAAGTTAATCTAATTCTGAGTTTTATTTTGTGGATGCTTATGGAGGAGGTTGTGTGTTCTTCATGTCACAAAAACCAAAATATTGAATTCAAAGCCGGAATATAATTTGGTTATTACAGGGTATCTCAAAGCTCAGGACATCTCTATTGATCCTGTTAATGTTCTTAAGCATAAGATTTTAGATGGGCAGCTGAGTTTTAGAGGAAAAAGGGTACTTGAGGTAACTCCATTGAAAAATAATGACTTCATTGCATATCTTTCACGACTTACTAATAATTATCCTCTTCCCAGCATGTGCATTTGTATTGAAAAATAATGACCTCAATAAAATCATTTCACGACTTTCTGTCTGTATGTTGTCAACTAATGGAGCTATATCTAATGTTACTCCCCGACAGGCCGCTACATTTGGTGGATCTTTGACATATGAGGTTGTGAATCTGTTGATGACACGTTGCTTGATTCTGGGATGAAACTGTAACTTGTTGATATTTTTTGTTCAACTTTTGCGAAAAACCCTTGTGTGCATCCAGTAGTTCCTGTTTTTGGAATAGCTACAGCAAGTTCAAACATGCATCATATCTCATGCTCATTCGTAGAAACATACAAGCAAGTTTGTGCTTTGTTAGTCAAGGGTAATTTTATCTCTAGTGAATTGATGTTTGTAGAATGTAGAGTAATGATTTTCTATTGAATCATTATGCAAATTCATTTGTGGATTTAAAATTATATTTTTCCTGTAAGTTTCATAACCTTTAACTTGTAATAAACTTGTGGGTATGTCGTGAAATTGTAAGCTGATTTTGACATATGTTCTGTGTACAGTTTGTGCTGAAGTAGTTGTCATGGTTGTTTCAACACTGTTTGATATGAAATGAAGAATTAATGTAGTCAAAGACTAAAAGGTAATCATAAGAGAAGAAGGTTTAGGCTTGAGAGAATTTAAGATTCATCTTTTAAGATACACGTGGGTTAAGGTGCTTTTCATGGATATATTGACGAAGGACTTGAGTTTTTATTGAGGTCATTATTGTCTAAAATATTGGGTGTTTCCAATGAATTCAGTTTCTTTATTTACTATTCATTCTTTTATATTATATGTGACCGACAGGGTAGTGGAATATATTGGGTTAAAAGCAATGGAGCATTGCTTTGCTCTAATGGTCTTCTTATTGGCATTGTTGAAATATGGTGATTCTATTATTGCAAAGCAATCTATTGTCTATGGCACAAACTTCTTTCAACTGCTTTGGAGGATATGGTATGCAAGAAATGGATGTGGGAGTTTCAAGTTTCTTCAAGCTTATATAAGAATCTGTCAATTATTAGTAAGTCTAACAATTTTAGAAAGTAAGTTTGTAAAGAACATATCTATCGAGAATGACTCTAAATTTTGTAATTAATTACTAATTATTAGTGATAAATAGTCTTAGGTACAACTTTATTCAAATATTAATTGTCATTTTTTTTTTTATAAAAGAAAGTATTTTGTGTTACTTAAATGATATTATTGATCATTAGTCTTCAATATATTTTGATAAATTGGAAAATAAAAAATATTTTACTGTTATATTTTTGTAGAAAAATTTGATTTTGCTTGAATATTGATCTTTCATTCCACATTTCTTTTAGAAACTTCATAACCCCCAAACCTATTCGTAAATCTATTCTTTTTATTTCATTTTTTTGTTTATAGGGATAGTGGTATTGTGACACTTCATCTTACTCTATAGCATAACACATAATTGTATTTTCACATAAACTAAAGGTGTAAGGGTAAATGTAATACAAATTTGGTTAGGCTTAAATGTGATTTAAAGACATAAATGGTATCTAGTTAGGCTTAAATGAGTGACTAAGGATATATATGCAATGCTTAGCTCAAAAGGCTCAATCAAATCAATCAAGGCCTGAGTCACTTTTCAAGCTAAATACAATTTAGGATTTCGCTTTGAGGAATGATCAAATAGATTCTAAAATATGGAAAACCATATCAAATAGCATGACTCATATTGAGTTTTCTCCCGATGAATCAACCCAATCAAAAACTAGCAAGCATACCACATTATTAATGTAAGTATCTTAATGAATGTGCTAATTTCTTATCCTTGTTTTGATAACCAATTTTATCATTGGGTTCATATATTTCATATCAAGCATACATGCATTTGGTTTTCATACATTCATCAATTTCTACCCAAACTATTACTTAAAGTATCCTTAAAAAAATTGAAAACAACCACTAATCAATAAAGTAGAGAATGAAGTTCGTTCTCCCACACTTGAATTGCACATTTTTTCCTAATGTACGAATATTAATGTAAAAGATCAAAAGGATAAGAAAACTCTATTAACATTGGCATACTATTCCTTATCACCAAAATTGTCCAAATTTTTATGAAATTGCTCTCCACTTTTAGTAGCCTAAAAAAATAACATAAGTGTGTTGGGTTTCTCCCAACGCTTTATGTTTAAGCCTTCTAGACAATCCCACAAGCTCCCTTAAATTGGGTTTAAAGCATCATAATCTAACTTAGCATTTTCACTAGTATTCTTGGATCTCTTCTATATCACCCCTTTCTTACTCTTTTACTACAGCCTCGACCTGTCCCAACACTTACAGGATTATTTACAGTATAAATGTCCTCCTTAAAGGTTGTGTTATCATCATTACTATCCAAGTAATAGCACTTCCTTATCCAAACTTCTTTTGTTTTCTTTTTCTTATTCTTTCCCACATCTCTCTTTTTCTTATCTACAATTTAATTTTTCTCTTTTTCTTGAACAATATTGCATTTACTTCTTCTTTTTCCCTGAAGTTATAGGGATTTTTTTAAAAATTTTAACACTTTGACAATGACTTCCTCCTCTAGTACTCTTATAGTCAACTCTCGTCTTTCTATTTCAATCATTGTCCATCCCACAACTAGGAAGGGTCTCTCCCAAGAAAAATGGGTATGTCATTATTCTTCTTCATGTGTAGAATGTTGTATCTTTTGAAAATATAACTTTTTCCACCTTGACCAACACTTCTTTCACTATCCCAAAGGTTTCTTGATTGAACCATATACCATTTGTAGAATGACAAATGTGGCTTTAGGTTATCCAAGTCCAAGTTTACTGCTTCTTTTTCCCTAAAGTTATAGGGATTTGTTTTTTAAAATTTTAACACTTTGAAAGTGACTTCCTCCTCTGGTATTCTCATAGTCAACTCTCCTCTTTTCATTTCAATCATTGTCCTTCCCATAGCTATGAAGGGTCTTCCAAGAAAAATGGGTATGTTATTATTCTTCTTCATGTCTAGAATGATGAAGTCTTTTGAAAATATAACTTTTTCCACCTTGACCAACACTTCTTTGACTATCCCAAAGGTTTCTTGATTGAACCATCTACCATTTGTAGAATGAAAAATGTGGCTTTAGTTTATCCAAGTCCAAGTTTTCTAAAAACTGAAAGGGGCATAAGGTTCACACTTGCTTCAAGATCACAAAGTGCATTGTCAAAGTGCAGATCATTTACGGTATATGGGATTACAAAGCTTATTGGATCTTTTTGCTTAAGAGGTAATTGTCTTTCCAAGATAGCACAACACTCTCCAATCAACGATACTGCTTCATAGTCCTCTAGCTTCCTCTTTTTGGACAAAATTTCTTGGATGAATTTAAGGTATGATGGCATTTGTATTAAGCAATCAATAAAGGGTATGTTATGTGTATTTTTTTAAACACATCTAAGAACTTAGAGAATTGCATATCTAGTTTCTGTTTAAGAGGTCGTTGAAGAAAGGGTGGGGTTGGAGGGTAAAGGCTACCATTCTTGCTTATGTTTGTCTCGCCACTAGGTTTCTCTTCCTTTTCTTCTTTCTCATGATTTTTCAAGTCAATTCCAACCATAGTTCCACTTCTTAACATGAATGCATTGTATTATTCTTTAGCGGGCCCTTTTGGACTCACTTGGGAGATTACCTTAGGGTCTTTGACAAATAGCTTGGTCTAGTTTCCCCATTTGAATATCTACATTTCCAACAGACACTCCATGAGTGGCTTCGAGATGGTCCACCTTTTTGTTCATAGATTGAATGAAGTCTTTCATAATCTCCATCAAGGCACTTATATTATCTTCATTAGTGGGCTTCTTTTCTTGGGTTTGTAGTGGTCATGGATTTGGAAACTTGGTCGTGGGAATGGTTGACAGTTAAATTGGTTGACACCTTGATTGTTGTTCCACGAAAAATTTGGGTGGTTTTCCATCCTAGATTGTAAATGTTTTGAGTATAGGTTCCCTTGGTGATCTGGCTGTTAACATAGTTTACAGCTTCAAGAGGTTTCCCATATGCCTAAATAGAATGAGGTCCATTGCAATAGTCACACAATATAAATAGGCTTTGCACCATGTTCAACCACACAGGTCCAACATCTAACTTCTTAATTAACCCTAACAACAAAGCATTTGTTTGAGCTTGCAATGTTGTAATGGTAAATACATCCATTATTGTAGCTACTCTTTTTCAGTTAAGCATCTCCATAGGCCATTGATAGTTGTTAGATGCAATTTATTCAAGCAGATCAAAAGCTTCTTCCTCAGTTTTTGTAACAATCCAAAATAAATAAATAATGTTAATATAAAAAAGGAGATATTTGTGTTGGAATATGATTGTAATTAAATTACTTAAATAGATTAAAGTTTGTATTTAACAAGGAAACAAAACAAAATAAAAGAAGAGAGTGAAATATTTTCAAATTAAATATTTTTCTCTCTTTCCGTCTTCTCTTTGGTTTCTAGCACTCTAAGTCTTCAAGCAACAATAGAAGTGATCTCAGGATAATAATCTAGTCTCAAAACTCACAATTTTTAATAGGTTTCATATATTTTTATTGAGGGTTTCAAGGGTAATAAAAAATTCTGAATTTTATGATGAAAATCAACATAATTTGATTTTTTCGAATTTTCATTTTTTTAATGTATTAAAATTAAGGGAAAAAAAGATACTAGAATGAAATCTTAAAACTCTAAAATTCTGAGTCAAGTGTATCTTTTGATAATTTCGAAATAGTTAAGTTCTGAATTAGGACTTGAAATTTTTATTGATAATTATAGACATGTTTTCGAGTCTAATGGTTTTTGAATCACTCAAAAACATTTTGTTTCTAAGTTTTGTGAATATTTGAAGTTAGATATGAAAATCTGCAACTTTGTAGTTTTTGTATTTGAGAGTTTTTAGTTACGGATCAAATATACCTAGAGGGGGGTGAATAAACACAATGGCCAGACATGCAATCGCAAGTAAAAATAAACTGCGGAATTAAAGAATAACACACAAGATTTTTAGGTGGAAACAACCTAGGCCACACCAATGACCTAAGAAGAAAACCACCGATCCACCGGACCACCTAGCTATCCACTATGAAAATCAATGTTCAATTACAACCACAGGTCCTAACTACCCTTCACAGATAGATCCCCCTCATGTAATTTACTTACGAGCCGTCGCTCCTTTCCTAGCCTTCACAAGCTAGATGTTTGGATCCGGACCAACGTTTCGATCTACTTGAGTCCCACAAGATCAATCAAACCCGTCAACTTCGGTAATTTCGAGTCACACGAAACACAGAACACGTCACCTCAACACCTGAAACGTTAGCACAAATAACACAAATGTAAAGTGTGTCCTAGAACAGATTCAACAATGAAAAACTTTAACTAGCAGATTCAATAGCATATAACGTAAAAACCAAATTAGCTAGCAAACTCTAGAACAATCATGTAAAGCTCAACATCATGAAAAGTAATTAGGCATATGAATTATTCAAACATAACCACATAATATATTTGAACAATTAAAAATAAGAAAGTGCCTAAGATTAATAGATGAAGAGAATAAGATTTTTCTTTGAAAGCTTCAATAGATGTAGAAAATATTATTTCGATGTGGGTTAAATATTTTGCACAAATAAGTGTTGATTATATAGAGTCCAGTTTGACTTGAAAAATGATTAATAATAGAGTACAACTTTACTTACACTACTACAAATTTGGCTTTATAGGACGGTCACTGGTCGTCCTATAATGTCCTGTCCTAAAAGAATCGAAAAAATAGAACGTTCACGGAGCGTCTTATAAAAAAATTTTATAGGACGGTCACTAGCCGTCCTATAAAATTCTTTTAAGATGGCTACTGACCGTCTTATAAAATTCTTTTAGGACGGCCATAAAAAAAAATCTTTTAGGACGACCAATAGTCGTTCTATAAAATTCTTTTAGGACGGTCAATGACCGTCTTAAAAAAATTTTATAGGACGGCCAGTGAATTTTTTTTTTTGTGTTCATCAAGTACTGAAATCTATATATAACATGTATAAATTTATTTTTTTTTCTAGAAACATGATTAATATATATATATATATATATATATATATATAAATACACAAATACAAATTATGAATAATATTTTTAATTAAAGATATAACCAATTAAAAAGAAAAAAAATTGGTGCGGCTTTCAATTTTTTTTTTCCCGCTTTAGTTTTTCAATTCCCTCTTTCTTTTAGGACTCAACCTGACAATCAAAATTCAACTCATAGATTTACAATAAGAAACTAACAAACCAAATATCATTAATACTCAATATTAAGATTGATACTCATAACATAAATGCAAAGAAAATGGCCAAAAATGGGCAAAAAAATGGCACAGGAAAATCAAGAAAGGAGAATGATCAGAGTGAGTGAAAGGAAACAAAGAAATCAAATGTTCAACTATTTAAAGAAAAAATAATTATTAAAGTCGGGCAAAATATAAATATCAACCCAAAGTGGAGAATATATATATATATATATTTAAAAAAAATACCAAAGATTAGCTTAAGAATAAAACAAATAATAAGTGCAGAATAAATAGTCAAAGCCTTCACATGCTACCAGCTCTACTAGTAAAAATCAATTATTGTTGGTGGTGATATTGAAGAGGATGGGGATAAGGATGAGTGTCCTGGTGAGAAAGAGGAGGAGAGGAAGAAGGAGAGGGATTGAATTTTTTTAACTTAAAATGAGTTAGGTTCACTTGCAAGGAGAAATATATATAAGTAAAAAAAATTACACTCGTTCTTTTAGGATGAACACAAAAAAAAAAATTGAAACTATATTAGCCGTCCTAAAAGAATTTTTTTTAAGACGGCTAATAGCAGTTCTATAAAGTTCGGCCTAATTTTTTCCGTAATAGCCGTCCTATATTTCTTATAGGACAGCCATATACTTGAGACCGTCCTATTTGTTTCTTACTTTAAATTATAAGCCGTCCTATATTGCCCAAATTGTAGTAGTGTTATATCGGGATTTAGTTCTCACAAGAATTCTACTCATACAAGGATTCCAATTTTAAAACAATTCTACTCATATCAGGTTTTGCTTTCACAAGAATTCTACTCACACAAGGATTCCAACTTTCACAATAATTCTACTCATATAAAAATTTTGCATTCAACATTTAAATGAGTCAAATTGGTAAAAGTAACATATGGGTCAAATTAAAAAGAGTTGTAGTAGAACTAAAAAACAGGCTCGATCGAGCTAGCCAAATCTCGATCGATCGATCCAAAACATCGATCGATCTAACCATACAATTTCAAACTCGAGAGCAGCTAATTGAAGTCGATCTATACTCGATCGATCGCACATGCCTCGATCGATTGAACACCTCATTCGATCGATCGATCAACGTATGGCTCGATCGATCAACAAATTACTCGATCGATCTAGTTCAACCCGAGAACACCTAGATTGAACTCGATCCACACTCGATCGATCGATAACTTGATCGATCAAACTATCCTCTCGATCGATCAACAAACATGTGCACAGCTTATTTTTCGCTACAATCCATACTAAGTGTAGTGCTCAATTGTGTGAAGATGTATGCATGAAAAAATATTTTACCTGACATATGAACATTGCAAGCTTGGTGACTCTATCATCATGTATCATCTGATTAAACGGTGAACACTTATGCTAGATTACAATCAGACATTTTGTCCACGAAAATTGCCAATACAAATAAACCTTAGAGTATTAATATCCGAAATAAAATAGTTTTAAATTATTTAAAATAATTATTTTAATCTAAAATTATAAGAAAAACTTTAAATATATGTTATTGATTGCTTATGAAAATTTCAAAGGCAAACAATTTTATAAAATATTTGAGATATTTTTCAATAAGGGGTACTTTGACCAAGAAATTTTCTAACAAATTTCGTAAACTGATTTTTATGTATGTTTTGAATATGATTCATTTATCATTTGAATCTAAAATTTTTAATACAGATAGATACATGTGTCTAGTTTGACTCCAAGAAATTTTACGAAGAAAATAATTTTTATTTTCGACAATAAATCATGTATTGAGACATGTTTAGGTTAGCTTAGATTTTAGGTTATAATAAGCGTCCTATATTTTATTTGGGATAATCTTCTATAAATGTAAAGGGGATTTTAGAACATAAATTATTTATCAAAAATGTCATAATTTATGAAAACACACATGGAATAGGATTTAAGAACGAATAAAAGAAAAATAGATAATTATATCCTTATAGTTAAGATTATAAGTTGATTCTTTTATTCTTGAAAATTGTAAGATAATATTGGTTGTGCCTAGATCATATGGTATTGTGAAATTTTGTAGCATATTTGAGACAAGTAAACCGACCCTACTTGAAATATTAAGTATATGTTTATTTGCTGGTCTAATTATATGTTATAAGAAAGTACTTGTATTATATTATTGTTTTGGTACGAATGTTTATGATCTATGTATCAAGTTTTTCTATGTGCAATTGAGCATTGTTTGACATATGCCTTATTTCTTAAATGTCATCATAAGCATAAGTTTTATAAGAGCTTTTGTACATATAAAGCCTTTTAAAGGAATAAGATCTTTCTAAGCAAATTTTTCAAGAAATGATATGTTTTGATAGGATACCTGAATCATCCAAATATAAGTTAAATGTATTGGAGCTACACAATATGATAAGTTATGATAAGTTTAAGGGCCATGTGCAGGAAGTATCTCTCGTATAAGTTAAGGTACCATGGAACTAAAGAGTCGTTACCGTTAGTTTGGACTTATGTGGGCATGTGAGAATTATGTATGAAATTCCACTTTTGCTAAGTTATAGGTTAAGCCTCACTTACATATGCCTTTTACACGTGCTAGTTGCCAACGGATGACTTATATAAGGCTCCACTATGATAAGTTTAAGGGATGATTCATGATATTTTTAAATAAAAAAAATAAGTGCTTTTAAAGTGTTTCTAAGAAATAGCAATGTATTGTAAGCTTTACTCTATATGCATAAGCATGTTATAAGTAAAAGTTTTTATTAAGTATGATTATTATGTTGTATTGCTTAATGTTTCAATTACAGTGTGTTTACTTATTGAGTGGTATCATTCATTCAAGTTTCATTCACTACCTTCAAGAATCTATAAGGAAGATTTGGCAACATCATTAAAAATTGTTGGTCCCCTAGATTGGTCCGATTTTGGTCTAGCGTGCCAAGTTTAAGAAATTTTTTTGCAAAATTGTATTATTATTGAATTTTATAAATACTGAGCTTGAGGATATCATTGTTTTAAATTGATGATATTTTCATTGGTAGACTAGTTAGGAACTTTATTTCACATTGATGACCCTTTTTTTGTTTATTTACGTATTAAAATTTTCGATATGTTATAGTTTTGGCACCTCAAGCTGCAACATCTATTATGGTCATTGGCTGCTCTATTAATCCATTGTAAAAAGTTTGTACTAGTAGCTAAGTAGAAAGACCATGGTGTGAGCATCTCCTTAATAACTCTTTGAAACTTTCTATATTTCGTAGAAAGATTCACCCTCAAATTGCTGGAAAGCTATGATGTCATTTCTGAGCTTAGCTATTTTTGAAGGTGGAAAGTACTTGGTGAAAAAATTATGAGCAATTGTCTTTTTCAAAAATCTTGAGATACATGTTGGTGTATTTCAGGTAATTTTGAGCATTAGGCGACATAATTGTGCAAAGGATACAACAAGTGTGGGTCAGAGTGCAAATTGCCAAACATATGTGCATTGCAACATGAAGTATTATGGGCAGTGAAACCTTCTTCTCGGATCACATTTGGAAAATAGGAAAAATATTGCGTGCTGTGGTATGAAAATAGTTAGGCTGTGGTATGAAAATAGTTGTACACCTAAGTTGATAAGTGACAACCTAGTTCCTTTTGTTCTTGAAATTGAGAGAACTGTACATCACTTAATAAGGGAACAGTTAGCCTAACAATCTTGCTTGGGATATGGCAAAACAAAGGGAGTAACGTGCTGTTGTGTTCCCCAAATCTTTAAGGGATTGTAGTATCTCAAGTAGATGGTGCCCAATCATCAATTACTAGACCGAATATCAATGCTAACAACTTCGAGCTTAAGCTAGGTGTCATTCAGATGGTGCAGGTAAATAGTTTGGAGGGTTGGTTCATGATGACCTCAATTTACATCTGGCTTCATTCTTGAAAATTTGTGACGGTGTTTTAGATAATGCTATCCGCCTTCGTCTTTTTCCTTTCTCACTAAGGGATAAGGCTAAGTCATGCTTATAGTCACTACCAGATAGTTTTATCACAACATGGGATCAGTTGGCTCAGAAGTTTTGTCTAATTATTTCTCACCTTCAAAGACTTCCAAGCATAGAAACAACATTACATCCTTTTAGCGGTTTGAAGGAGAATCATTCTATGAAGCATGAGAACGCTTTAAGGAATTCTTAGGAGATGTCCACATCTCTGTCTTCCCACTTGGTTGCAAGTTCAAGCATTCTATAATAGATTAATAGGGCAGCCAAGAACTATTATTGTTGCAGCAGCAGAGGTTGCCTTAATGGGAAAGACTAAAGAGGAGGCCTTTGCATTCTTATATGAGATGGCATCCAATAACTGCAAATGGCCAGTAGAAAGACTAAATCCTAAAAAAGTACTAGGAGTGGATGTAGAAACCATAGTAGCATTGCAAGCTCAAACTAATGCTTTGCTATTTGGTTTAACAAAGAAGTTAGATGGAGGAATGGTAGTAGTGAACATGGTACAAACCCCATTTGTGTTATGTGGGAGCTCTATGGAGACTATCAACTATGTGAACATTCAAAATCGCCAAGGGAACCCATGTTCTAACATATATAACCTTGGATGAAGGAACCACCCTAGTTTTACATGGAAAAACAATAAGCAAGGTGGTAACCAATTTAACACTCCCCAATTACCCCAGGTTTTCAACATCAATAACCACAATAACACCAAGATAAGAAGCCTACTATTGAGGTTAACACAACTTTTTTAATAGGGGTGATGAAAGATTTTATACAAACCCTGAATTCTAAAGTGGATCATATAGAAGTAACACATATAACTTCTATTCGTAATTTGAAGGTGCAAATGGGTCAAATAGCTCAAGCTCTCAACCAAAGACCTAAAGGCATACTATCTAAGAAAAAGAAGGTGGAGAAGTATTTAAGCCACTAGAGGGGGAAGAAGACGAAGAAGGACATGGAAGATTGAGCTCCAAAGCATACATTGTTGTAACTTACAGTGTCTTCATTTTCATTTACTTTTTTCATTATTTTGGATTTATAGTATGTATTTTGGATTCATATCTTTTGTTAAGATTTCTTTTCTTTAGTTTTGTCATTTTCATTTCATTTTACTTTTATTTTATGATACACATTGCGGTTTAATAAGGTTTTGGTAAGTTGATTCATTTGAGAGGTACACAACAATTCAAAGTGCGTATGAGGCAAAGCATGCATAATGGTAAGGAAAGAAATTGTGAACCAACATACAGTAAATAGCGCATTTTACTATTACAAGGAGGGTAACTCTTTATTTTTTCCCTTTTACTCTTTATTTGTGGATTAATACATTGAGGACAATGTATATCTTAAGTTGGGGGTGGAAAAAAGTTTCTTTTTGTATTTTATGTGCATCCTTAGGTAGTTTATTTTATTTTATTTTCATTTTCTTATTTTAGTTTTTTTAATATTTTACTATTTTAGGGTGATTACCCATAGTCAACTCAAATATCAATGCTAAAATTTGATTGTGGTTAAACCCGACATATAGAAAAATTTAAGTTTTTCGTAGGTTCAAAATAGATTTAGATGTGAATTGAACATAGTGTGAAACTCTTATGGTTAGTGGTTTGAATGTATGTTTAATTTGATACTTGGATTCTAATATGTGTGAATTTTTCATGGATATGTCAAAAGTTTCAAACAACTCTAGATCCTATTTGAAAAACACTCAAAGATACATGTAGCCAATAATTTTTTCAAATTAACCGTTATGAACAAACCCTAAATAAGCCATGAAAAACATTACCCTACCTTCTTACTTTCAAGAGAACTTGTCATATACACAAAATATGGGAGACGAAATGAGGTGGTAATACAACCCCAAATAAGAACATGATACATGAAATGTTGGGGGTTGTGAGAAGTTTTCTCAATTAGTGAAAAAGGGAAAAAGTTGTAAAGGTTATAACTATCTTGCTACATGGTATTTCTAAAAAAAAAAAAATTATAATAAGCAATAATAATGCTCAAATCATAAGAAACAATCATTTGTGTAAGGTGAGACTTAAGTGAGCGATGTCCCTAATTATGGATAATTTGGAGTAAAAGGGTGGTTGACACTTGAAGTGACTTTGTGCTTAAAAGAAAACTATTTATGTGTTAGCACTTAATAAAAGTCTCTTGCTTTGTGATTCCCTTTCCCATTCTTTCATAGCCACATACCTTAGCCTCACATTACAACTTTAATAAAGACCTTTTGATCAAAAGTAATGTGAATATCATATATTAGCAAAGAGTGAATTGAAAAATAGGCATATGAGGTTTATGATTATTTGCACTCTCATAGATATTGCATTTGTAAAATCTAAAACAAATAATATTGTTTTAGGGATGTTATTCATGAAAAGGTCTTGTACAATAATTAAGGATGCGGATTGAATGGATATTTAAGAGTTGGTCACGAAGTGATGTGAATGTTTGAATCATGCTTTAACTATAAACAATAATTAAACTATCATAATTAGAAGCTCTATTTGAGTCTTTTAATTTGTTTCGTTTCTTTATTTTAGTTTGAATGTTTCTGGGTATCATCATTAGAAGCCCTCATGGGACCATATCTAATTCACTAGGACCACCTAGGGGTTTAAAGGCTACTTGCATGTGTTAAATTCAATCGTTTCCATCTACGAAAATGATTCATCTTTAATCAAATTTTATTTATTTACTCTCTCTGATTTCAATTCTTGAATGCTTTTCTGGCTAGATACAAAAAGCTGGTTGAGGGTTGTAATACGTGCTTAAAAAACACAAATATTTCATGATTTATCGAGACTTAATTGTGGGATTAAGGCTCTGTTAATGTACTTTTTATCTAATTATTTTTCATTTGTCATTTTCGGAATCACTAGGTATATGTTGGTATATGTCAGGTAATTTTGAGCATTAGGCAACAAATTGTACAAAGGATACATCAAGTGAAGGGTTAGAATGCAAATTTTTAAAAATATGTGTGCACTGCAGCATGAAGTATTGTGGGAACCCTCATGGATCTCATTTGGAAAATAGGGAAAATGTTGCATGCCACAGCATGAAAATAGTTGGGAGGTGGCACAAGCCTCTCATGTTGCATCCAATTCCAAGAAACTCAAGGAGCATTGTGGCATGGAAAGGGTTAGACCACAGTGAAAGTTTCACAAGTGGTAACATGATTCCAGAAATTAGTGCGCACCACAATGTGGAAAATATTAGGCCATAACCCGCATGTTTTTGTTAGAGAATATTGCCGAATTTCTAGTTTTCCCTTTTGTGCTACAATCCCTACTTTCCTAAAATGCTCTTGGTTATAAATACACTATAGAGTCCTAAACCAATGAGAAGAAGCCAACCTTCATCAAATGCGAATTTTCTAGCAAAATTGTTGAGAGAAGTAAGAGAGAAAAATGTGAAGAATAAGGTTGAGAAACAATCAAAGATTGAAGAAGTTGAAGATCTGGTTGGATATTCGTCAAGAATTTGAGTGTATTATTTTTTTTCCTTCTTCCTTCTACATAGTTTGATGTATTCTTCCATTGTAATTCAGGATTTTATGAAGTCATTGTCTTTTTAATTTCTATTAATCTAGAGATCTTATGAACATGATTTTCTAACATATATGGATCTTTACTTTATTCCCCAATTGTGATTACAAATTAAGTTATGTTATTTGATATTTTATGCAATTAATTGTTTGATCAACAATTACATCATAGAAGCAATTAGGTAGTTTTGAGGGAAGTATCTAATAGTTGGTCTTGATTTAATAACATGCACAGTATCCAGGTAGAGATGTATAATTCATATATGTGTGGTCAATTATGATTTATATGTGTGTGATCCATAATTAACATTCTTAATGAGTAATAATGTAATTTAATTAATTGATAGTGTGATTAAATTAGTTTATTATGAGTAATTTGTCCAGAAAATGAATGATAATATATATTAAATAATAACTAATGATATAATGTTCATCATAATACAAATCTACTAATGTAATATACTAATTGGGAAAACAAAAGAACTTCTAATATAATAAAAGGATCTACTAACGCAACATGGTAACCAGGGAATGCCCAAGCAATTGAGGGGCCTACGCCAAATTTGTTAT
>JARDWI010000044.1:0-24093 GCA_029378325.1 Elaeagnus macrophylla | reverse complement strand
CAAGTTAGTCTTAAATTTAAGAACTTTGTTTTAATTTAGTAAAGTTTAGAGAATAAAATATCTAAAAATAATAATTTAAGGATCTATTTTTATACAAAATATTTTAAATTATTAAAGTTTAAAAATTAAAATATATTAATTTAAAATATAAGAATTAAAGTATCTTAAATACATTAAATTTAAAAACTACACATGCACCTTTTATTTATATTTTGTAAATTAGTTTGTATTACATGTCTAAAATATTCTTATTAAAACTTTTATATCGCTGTTACTTCAAATTGTTGGATTTTGAGTCACTTTTTCTACTTTTATGCACACAATTTAATAACATATTAATAATATATGTTCTTAAATTATATGATAATTTATAATCATTTTTATATTTTAGGCATTACAATTTATATATTTATTAAAATTTTATCAAATGTTATGCACAAATTATAAATCAAAGTTAAGATGATAATAATAATAATAAGAACATCAATAATGATAATAATAAATAAATAAAATCTATAATATTTTCATGTTTAAATATTACAAGTAAAATAAAAATGGTACATCATGTTATAAGCAGAGAAATAAATTTGGTATACAATTGATTACATTTGAAGGTATATATACAATTAAAATAAGATTGCAAAGGTCGTCGACCTTTTATGTAACTTGAATTAGTTGTTTATTACGAGTGTATATATGATTTAACTACAACTTAAAATTTACTAAATTATATTTTTTATTTTAACTAACATCTTTAAATAATTAATATTGCACTAACAATCTATTTTATTAAAATAATTATTTTTATTTTATAATATTATAAGTACACATAACCAAAATAAATTTAATTTCAATTCTTTAGTTTACAATTCTAACTATTTCTAATTTATTTTTTTTTTCTCATTTCTTTAAAATTTTATTAAAGATTGGCAAACATACATTTAATTATAATATATTTTGACATATTTAAATATGTGTTTAAACTAAGGCCAGTATAAACTTTCAATTATTTTTAATAAATTTTTGTTATATTATTTTGAATTACAACAAAAAATATGATGAAATCACTTTTAAATTAAAAATACAAGTGATTATATTTGATGTAAAAATACGTATATAATATATATTTTTATTTTTATTTTTATTTTCATGGTTAATAAACTTAGTAGCAAAGGAAAAGTATTTGAAATTTTAGCATCATAATAAATTAATTTTTTTTAAGTAACCTAATAAATTAATATTTGATTACTAACTATTGATCTTTTATAGTAATATAATACTATACGGTCAAAGATGGTGGGGTTTTGTGGGGTCCAAAATACAATTTTATTGATTTTTATGTATATATTTTTCCATTTTATGAAAAATTTGAGTATTATTATAAGAATTTTATCAAAGCTTTGGGGTGGGCATCGCCCCTTTTAGTCTCTTTGCTGCTCCGTCATTGATTAAATCCACGCTTGTTAAGGTTTCTACTTTCTACCACGTGCGTACTAAAATTATAAGTTTTATTGACATTAATTTTTGTTCTTGATTTTGTGGTTTTGCTACACTCCTTGTACACGCAAGATGTATATGAACTAATTTTCTTCGTCATTTTTTTCAAAGTAGATCAAATATTTCTCTAACAGTTTGGATCATTATGATTGATTTTCTTTGACAAACTTGACTTGTCAAAACTCGACAATTTTTTCCTCTACAAGTGGGCATTTGGGAATATAATGGAGATATTTGATTCATTTTTCCTCTATTGTTTGGAAGATCTGTGAGGTTTCTGTGCTGGTTTCTGTGCTGGTAGTGTGTTTATCCTGGTTTCTGTGCTGGTTTCTGTGCTGGTTGTGAGTTTGGTTATCCTGAGGTTTCTGTGCTGGTTTCTGTGAGGTTTCTGTGCTGGTTGTGTGTTTATTTGCATTTCTTCTTGGAAGATCTGTGAGGTTTTCTTTCTGATTCTTTGTTGTGAAAATTCTGCGAATTCTATGGATCATTTGTGTGGTCATTTCTCCAGATCTACCATGCTTGATCTTGGGGATCTGGATGTTGTTGAGGAGGTGGAGAGTAGAAATTTATTTCTGATTGGGAAAGTATTTGCTGCAAAAACTGTTTCGATGAGTATTTTAGCTGGTGTTTTGAAGAAAATTTGGAGGTGTCGTGCTGAGATGAAGGTCAGCTTTATGGATCGTAATATCTTTTTGTTTGAATTTCAAGAACAAGAAGATTTGGAGCAGGTTTTCGAGCTTTCTCCATGGGCTTTTGATGGCTCTCTGATTGTACTAAAGTACTATGTGGAAGGTATGGTGGCTACTGAAATTAGCTTTCGAGATTGTTTATTCTGGGTACATGTGAAAGGTGCTCCACCTAAGATTGTCACTGATTCTGCAATGTTGAGGATTGGTGCTGAGATTGGGGAGGTGGTAAAGGTTGTGGTAATGGAAGGGAGTGATTGGGAAATGAAGTATGCTAGAATAAGGGTTTTGGTTAATATTACAAAACCACTATTGCCTGGCCTATGGGTGGATAGAGGTAAGTTGGGCCCATTATGGGTTGATTTTCGTTATGAGCGATTGCCTCTGATTTGTTTTCTTTGTGGTGTTCCTGGTCATGATAATCGTAGCTGTAGGAGGAAGGGAGGCATAGGAGGAAAAATTAATTTATTTGGTATCTGGATGAAGGCGGAGGAGCGTGCTAGGACACCTGACCTTGTAAAAGACTGGTTTTTGATGAGGTCTAAAGGCATAAATGATGCAAGCAGTTCTTTAAATTCGAATGATGATGCTAGTTCCTTAAATTCGAATGACGATGCTAATTTTGTTGGTAAGGATAAGATGGTGGCTGATCATTCTTTGGCATTGGAGGAGG
The DNA here is from genome assembly GCA_029378325.1 of Elaeagnus macrophylla. Taxonomy (NCBI): domain Eukaryota; kingdom Viridiplantae; phylum Streptophyta; class Magnoliopsida; order Rosales; family Elaeagnaceae; genus Elaeagnus; species Elaeagnus macrophylla. The sequence continues at coordinate 21,237 of JARDWI010000044.1, read as the reverse complement.
AGTCTTTGAAGATAACTGATGCTTCTAAGGCTAAATCAGTCGTGATAAATGAAGTCATAGTAGAAGGGGTTGCTGATTCTTTGGGAGTTCTTGGGAAAGAAAATGAAATAATGGGTATGGCTAGCGAGATTGTACCCAATTCAGAGAAGTGTCGTTTGATTGATGGTTTCATGATTAGGGAGGAAACCTGCAAGGAACTGGAGGTGACTAATTTTGTTACTGATAAAGACATTTTGCCCGTTGAGTTACCTTCAATAGCTCTCACCAAATCAACAAAGAGGAAGATTGAATCCAGAGGTGCTTTAAAGGGCCTTGGTATAAAGTTAGGCTCTCCTGGTTGTGGTTTTAAACCTCAAATTTCAAAAAAGAAAGGGAAGGAAGTGGGTTTATTGGTTTTGGAGCAAATGAGCAATGATGTTGTTGGGACTATTACAGAGTCCTCTCAAGTTGCTGGTGATACGACTGTTGATGCTTCACCTACAAACGTGACGGGTTCCATTGATCGGGCCCGTCACGAGAAATGAGAATATGCAGTTGGAATGCTCGTGGGCTTGGGAACCCTAGAGCATTCAGAGCTCTCCGCAATTTGTTGGAGAAGCAAGTTCCCAATTTAGTCTTTTTGATGGAGACTAGATTAATTAAAAACAGTGTGGATCGTTTTAAACAAAATCTTGGTTTTGCTGGTGGTATTGAGGTACCAAGGAAAGGTAGAGGCGGTGGTTTGATGCTGTTATGGAAAGATAATGTGAATGTTACGCTAAGGGGTTTTTCTTCTGGTTTTATTGATGTAGTTGTGGAAGATTCTAATTTTGGTTTAATTAGAATTACTGGGTTTTATGGCAATCCAATTACCAGTAACAGGAAGTTTTCTTGGGAGTTATTGAGGAAGCTCTCTGGTACTTCTAACCTGCCTTGGTTGATCTGTGGTGATTTCAATAAGGTTCTGTGTCAGAGTGACTTTGTTGGTGAAGGATGCAGACCTGAGACTCAAATTAATAATTTCAGAACTACTGTAGAGGAGTGTGGACTGCAGGAAGTAGTGGCGAGAGGACCAAGATTCACATGGAGAAGAAGTAAGGGTGGTATTGTTGTTACTCAACTCAAATTGGATAGAGGGCTTGTAAATGAATTGTGGAATAAATTGTTCCCAAATTCTGTCACTGATGTACTTCCTACTACTTATTCTGATCACATGCCTATCCAAATTACTTTTGGAATGTCTATCAAAGGTAATGGAAGATATGGTAAGAAGAGGTTCCATTTTGAGGAGTTTTGGACTCATAGGGAGGATGCAGAGGAAATAGTACTTCAAGCTTGGAGGAAACCGAGTATTTGGCGTAATGGTTGTCTTTCCTTGGGGAGAAAAATTGAAAATTGCGCTGATGCTTTACAAAATTGGAATCATAAGGTAGTTGGTAATTTGGACAGAAGATTACAGGAAAAAGAATTTCTTCTGAAAGAGGCTTGGGATAGACAGGAAGATTTTGAGATTATTTCTCCACTGGAAAATGATATTAACAGGTTACTTGAGTGGAAGGAACTCTTATGGAGGCAGCGTTCTCGGCAACTTTGGTTGAGAAGCGGGGATAAAAATTCTAAATATTTTCATGCAAAATCCACGGCGAGATTGAAGAGAAATGGTATTGATGTTATTGAAGATCAGTTGGGTATGCGTGTTGAGGGGCTTGAAAATATTGAGTTGGCTTTTCTAAGCTACTTTCAAGGTTTATTTTCAACTTCTGGCATCATGGATTTGGATGTTATTTCTGATGCTATCTCTATAAAGGTTTCTGAAGACATGAATGAGGTTCTATGTGCGGACTATAATGTTGAGGATGTCAAAAATGCACTAGATCAGATGCACCCTTTAAAAGCTCCTGGGCCTGATGGGATGCCAGCTCTATTTTTTCAGAAATATTGGAGTATTGTTGGAAAAGAACTAGCACAAGCTTGTTTGGGTGTACTGAATGGAGGTAAGTCACTGGAAGGATTGAATCATACTATCATTGCTCTTATTCCAAAAGTCAAAAAACCTTTGAAAGTCACTGAATTTAGGCCAATTAGCTTATGTAATGTGGTCTATAAGATTATTTCTAAATGTATTGTGAATAGAATCAAACGGTTCTTACCTGAGATTGTATCAGAGAATCAAAGTGCTTTTGTTCCTGGTAGGCTTATTACTGATAATGTGGTAGCTGCTTTTGAGACTATTCACTCCATCAAAAGATGCATTAAAGGGAGAAAAGGAAAATTAGCTATGAAGTTAGATATGTTTAAGGCTTACGACAGGATTGAGTGGGGATATTTGAAGATGGTTTTATTGAAAATGGGCTTTGGCAGAAAGATAGTAGAGCTCATAATGAGGTGCATTTGTTCTGTTTCTTTCTCTGTGAAAGTTAATGGAGTAATATCTGAGGATTTTAAGCCTGAAAGAGGCATTAGACAAGGGGATCCACTATCTCCGTATCTGTTTATTCTCTGTGCTGAAGGTTTGTCATCTCTGTTGAAATGTGGTATGGAAAGGGGTGCTTTCAAGGGTGTTTCGGTAGCTAGGAGTGGCCCTAAGGTTTCTCATCTGTTCTTTGCGGATGATTGTTTTCTGTTTGCTGAAGCTAATGTTCTAGGATGTAAGAATTTGAAGGAATATCTTAAAGTTTACGAGCGTGCATCTGGCCAAAAGGTCAACTTGGAAAAATCTGCTATCTCCTTCAGTCCAAATACTATTACAGGTATTAAGGAAGAGATAGTGCAACTTTTTGGTATTTCTTCGGTTCACTGTCATGAACGATATCTTGGGCTCCCTACTATGGTGGGTAAAAGTAAAAAAAAGACTTTTGCTGCTGTTAAAGAAAGTGTTGTGGCTAGACTGAAGACTTGGAAAGAACGGTACCTTTCGCAGGCAGGAAAGGAGGTGCTTATTAAGTCTGTTTTGCAGGCTATGCCTATGTATGTTATGAGTTGTTTTCGTTTGCCACAGGGGTTAATAGATGAGATTCAAAGCCTTTTGAGTCGTTTTTGGTGGAGTGGTAATGTGGAAAAAAATTCAATGCATTGGGTGGCTTGGGATGCTTTGTGTAGACCTAAGTGTATGGGTGGATTGGGCTTCAGAAACTTGGGATCTTTTAACAAGGCGATGCTTGCAAAGCACTGGTGGAGGTTAGTGCATTTTCCTAACTCTTTGTCTGCAAAAATTCTTAAAGCAAAGTATTTTCCTCATTGTGATGCTTTTCATGCAAAAACTACATCTTATGCTTCTTATTTCTGGAAAAGTTTAAAATGGAGTTTTGATATTTTTGAGAAAGGGATGTCTTGGAGAATTGGGAATGGTACAATGGTCAGTATTTATAAAGATAGATGGTTACCTTTCCCAAAGGATTTTATGGTGAGATCACCTGCGTACTTTCATGTGGACTCTCATGTGTCTTCGTTAATTAATACAGCCGGTGTGTGGAATGAAAATGTTATTCGTGGTGGTTTTCTAGAACATGAAGCAAATGCCATTTTGGGTATACCTTTGTGTGGATTGGATAAACCGGATATTCGTGTTTGGAACCAAACAGAAGATGGTGTTTTTACTGTTAAATCTGCTTTCTTCCTCGCTGATGAATTACGAAGACAATGTCAAAAACTAGATTGGGATGCTGAGGCTAGTAATATTAAGAGAATGCAATGGTGGAAAAATATTTGGAATTTGAAATTGCCAAATAAAATCAAGAATTTTGTGTGGAGGGCTTGTAAAGGTATTTTGCCTAATGCTTTCAATTTATTTCAGAGAAAGTTGGGTAGGGATTCTGTTTGTTCCCTATGCAATAACTCTTGTGAAGACATTCCTCATTGTCTCTGGAGGTGTGGGAGAGCTAAAGAGGTTTGGAAAGTCTCGTATTTTGCCAATTTTATCAAAAGTTTGCCTGTTATGTCTTTTGCTGATCTCTTCTGTTTTTTGCTGGTGCGATTTAATAAGATGGATGTTGCGTTTTTTTGTTATCTTTGTTGGGGTATTTGGCATAACAGGAATGAAATGGTGCATGGTAAATGCGGAAGGCAAGGTGTGAAAGTGGTAGGGTGGATTCAATTGTTAATTGAGGAGTTTTGGAGGATGTGTGATAAGAGTTGGGAACTCAAGAAAAGTCATCCTAGGGTACAAAGGGATGAACAATGGTCTCCTCCACCTACTGGTATTATTAAAATCAATGTTGATGCTGCAGTGTGTATAGGGCAAAAGAAGACTTGCTCTGGAATCCTTGCTAGAGATCATGGTGGAAGATTCATAGCCGGTAAGACTGTGTTGCATAATGGAATTACTTGCCCATTGATTGCAGAGCTGCTGGCCATCCTAGATGGGTGTCGGTTAGGCAAAGAAATGGGTTTCAGTAAAGTGTTGGTGGAATCTGACTGTCTGAAGGCTGTGAATAGTCTTAATAGTGGTAAAAATATTTTATCTGCTTACGGGAATATTTGTATTGAGATTTTAAATGTTTGTTATGGTTGGGATTGTCTTTTTGTTTTTAAGCCTAGAGAATGTAACAGGGCTGCTCATGAGTTAGCTACTTATGGGATGAGAACTGTCACTAGTGATGTTTGGTTTGATGTTTGCCCCATGTGGCTGCATTCTTATGTGATGTTTACTTGAAGATAAATATATATTATCTTTGCGATCAAAAAAAAAAAAAACAGAGTTTAAAGACCTTTGATGCTGCGAGATCTTCATAGATTTATTTTAACTAGCAAAAAGCACGTGCTATGCACGTGTAAAGTAAAAAAAATTATTTAAAAGAAATAAAACTTGAAAAAAATATAAGATAATTAATTTTAGAATAAATTGTTTGAGTAATTTTCTAAAGATTGTATATTATTTTTTTAAATCTCTATATAATTTTTTAATATAATTAATATTTAATTAATTTATATTGTTCTTCTAAAATTAAGATTAGGAAAATGTCTATAAAAGTTGATACTTAAAAGATATTATTTCTTAAAAAAATAACTGAAATTGATGATCGTTGAAATTTGATACAATTTAATTCAAAAACCAACCATAATGATTCAAGTAATGTTTTCTATTTTCTTTTATCTTTATTTTTATTATTATTATTATTAACAAATTTCACATTTTCGATGTAAAAAGAAAATGAATTTTGGGACCAAGGAAAAAAAAAAAAAAGTGGATATCGAGAGTAAAATTAAAAAATAAATAGTTTTGTTTAGTTATTTTCTATTATTTGCTTGATTTTTAAAAAATAATTTACTCCTTTATTTTAATATTTGAATTAATGACAAAAATAATTATATTAATTTAAATGAATATGGTAAGTAATATTTATGGATCATTTTAAAAAATTAAACAATATTAAATTATCAAAAAAAAATTCAAAAAAAAATTTAATTAATTTAATTAAACTAAATAGAATAAGCTAAAATAAAATAATTGCAAAATAATAGATCTAGAACAATTAAATTTATTTTTCCTCTAAAACAATTAAATTCAAATGCTAATTTATTTTAGTTAATAAAAAATTCATATTGAGAAAATAATTTTTTTTTTCTTTCTTTTACAAATTATATTACCTTATTGGCATGATTAATAGTCTAAGTAAAAGACATGAGCCATAATCAAAATAGTTTATAAAAAGAATTATTTATTGTTTAGTGAGTAAGTAATATATATACTATAGATCAATCACATTAAAATTATTTTTAACTTTACATATATATTACTAAAATATTCAAGAAAATGCTTACACGTGTATATAATTAGTTTAGAGTGCTACTTCATTCCTACTCTATGAGTAACAAATAATTTAGGATAATAATATTTTCACATTTGTTATTGTCATAATAAAATTGTATAAATTGTCTGTTATATTTCTTCAATTAATTATATTTTACTAATATTATTGCTAACTAAATTTGTCATTAATAAAGAATTATTATAATAATAACAATTTAAGTTATGATAATATTATTATTCATAATTTATCCATATTATAATTAGAAATAGATTATTTGGTGCATTAAAATCTAAAACATAAAAATTATTTTATTTTATTAACATGTAATTATATCTGAGGTGGCCTTTCTTATATTCTTATTTTTGTTAAAAGTATTTTATTTTATCACTTGAACGATCGATCAAGTATGTAAAAAAAAACATAAATAAATAATTAATAGTAAAATATTTAACATATGTATTAAATTTTATTTTAGGAATTTAAAGTAATAACATTACAGAGACATCAATCTAAATTTGATTGATAGGTTTATTTTGGTGAATTTTGTATAATTATAAGTATGTATACATTATAAATGGCGTTACAAGTTTAGGTATTTTGAGTTTAATGTTTGTTTTTTTTTTTTAGTGGCATATTAAATGTTACATATTTTATAAATTTTAAGCAAATGTTGTTTTTAATAATATTATTATTTTATTTTGTTGTTATTTATTGTAAGTTAATATTGGTCTTTTAGTAAAACAAGAAGAAAAAAATACTCATCCTATATTTATCTAATATTAATATATAAATTAATAAATTTGAAAAGAACAAGCATGCAATTTTTTTTTTTTTTTGTCTAATTAACAAATATAAGGAAAAAATAATTATGAGAAACTAAAGAAAATGTTAAAGTGAAAAGAAATATTTGTATTGATCTTAAAATTTATTCAATTAGTATAAGTGTTAAGAAAAAAATTAATATTAAAATTCATTGTGATCATGGCTTTCTTCTATTTACAAAATCATTAACAATATAACCTGTAAGTATTAAATTATATATATTATGAATTTTAAAAAAATATGATTGTATTCTTCAAAATTTAGAAGATTCTCATTTATTTAATTATTATTACATAAAATTAGCTTTTTGATAATATAAATACTTTTTTTTGGACAATAAAAAATAAAAATACTTGAATTTAATTAAAATTGACAATTTTATACGCTAACTAAATATGAAGGTCGAATCTACAAATAAAAGTATTTTTTTTTATAATATGATAATAAAAATAAAGTTTAATTAATTTAACATGAGTTAATATTTGCATATATTAGAAATTGTACATGTATTCGAAAATCATGAACATGCAAAATTAAATAACGAGAGCATATGCATAGAAAATAACAACAATTACAACATAGCTTTTAATACAAAATAAAGCCTCATTTTTTCTACACTTTTATCAAAACATTATACTCAAAGTTTCTATACGATATATCACAATTTAATTTTTTAAAATAGTTGTCAAAAACTAACCATACGTTTTTCATTTAAAACAAATTTTATTGTTGATACGACATTTAGAATAAATATAATAGTAAAAATAAAGCAAAAATACTCGTATAATTAAATGTTAGTTTATTCATATAAAATATGACAAATTTGTCATTTCATAAAGAGATGAAAAATACATAACTGATAAAGTAAACTTAGAATAATAGTATAAACGAAAAAAAACTATTTTAAAAATCAAATGAGAAAATAAGCAATAAGCTAATATATAATCACATATCACGAGCTACTTCTTGTTAACGAATTTGGTATATAAAATTCTACTGCTAGAAAGCAATATGAAAAATTGAGGCATATATAAAAAAATAAAATAAATAAATATAAGGCATTAATGTAGAAAAGAAAGTTATAATTACAAAGGATAACATACATACAATATTATAATTAGATGTAAATTATTAACAGATTGTAGAAATTCGTAATTAGATGTTAATTAATTGTTAAATTCGTAAGTCGTTTAATGTCATTTATAAGAATGTGGTAAGTTTTTTGAGCCATGTAGTCATTTATTCATAAATGTTTAATACAATAGTGACTTTTGATATAAATTCTCTTAACTGTTAGCTTGTCTTAGCTATTTAATACAATTTTTAAATATGTGGTAATTTATTCATAAATATTTAATGCAATGGTGTCTTCTTACTTCTTAGTTAGTATAACTTCTCTTATTTATCTTTGAGTTTATTTTAAATTGAAAGGAAATTAATAATAATATTTTCAATAATTATTAAGAAACCTAATTGATCAGTACTTATATAAAATAGAATTTTAAGTTCATCTTATTTTAAATAATGATAATCTTGTAGATTATGAGAAAATAAGGGTGGTATGGACATTTACTTTTCTAAAGCTCAACTTTCACTTTTATAATAAATATAGATACAGATTGAAAAAATTAAAAATAATAATTGCTTAAAAATTTAAAATTTAACAATTTGAACTAAACTATCACATTTAAAAGTTATTACATTTAACTATTACAAAAAAAAGCTACTAAATTTAAATAATCTAATTATAATAACTAATAAATATGTCCAATATTTATCTCACTAAATAAATTCCCTCACAATTATTTATAAATCTTATATTTAACTAATAAAATTGAGTAATATTTTTTGAGGAAGTCTTATTTATAACATATTTCAATTATTATTTATTTTAAAGTTCACTTTCATAATTTTTAACTTCACACAATTAACAAATATTTGTAAAAAAAAAAAAAATTCACATAAATTTGTAAAATATTAAAGATTTAACTATATTTCTCGTCAATTATATCACATTAACACGTGTAAAATATTAATCAAAATTTTATTTTATTTAATATAAATAAAACTTAAAAATTCATAAAATTAATTGATTATTTATTTTTAACTAAATATTTAAATAACTATTCTTAATGTGATCAAATATTAATTATTTTAACTTGGGAGTGAAATATATAAAAAAAAAAAAAAAAAGTCAGAGTTATATTTAGAAAAATAAATTATTTTTTAATTTACCGATACGTTTATATAAAATAAAAAAAGTTTAACCTCAAGAATAATTATACAATTAAATTTTCTAATTTGATTAGGTGATTTAGTTAGAAAATAAAATAATGATTTAACTTAAGTTTAAATAATTTGAATAATGATAGAATAAAAAATAAGAGCTTCTAAGTTACATGTAAGGTTATGGGTTGGATCTCTAAAATCATATAAAAAAAGATTGAGGGCAATAAAATAATTTTTAAACTAAAAAAATACTCTTTTGCATTATTAAAATAAAATTGAAGAATAAAGATTATATTAATGAATATTATATTAATCATAATATTTTTTAAAACTAATCTCACATTTTTATAGTAGAAAACTCACCGACATTTTTATAGTGAGTGAAATAAGTATAGTGTGATATTTGGTTCTCAATGACTGAATAATGTATAAATTAAAGTCTAAAAAAAATACATAATTAGTATTGTTTGAATATTATTATTGCTAATTTAATGTATTCAATGAGAAGTAAAAATTGTGAATTAACGACTATCAATTAGTTCATATTAATTGGAGAAATCTTCTTAATACTTTAATTTTTAAATTTATTAGATAATGGTAAATTTGTAAATAGTGAAATAATAAGGATAAATTAATAAATTTAAACGGTAGGTAGAATAGATAGATAGATAGAGATGCTAAGCTAGCATTCGTGATAGGTCAGTGCCACTACTACCATGCCAATGAACATATTTAAATTTCGGTTGACTTCACTCCGATAATCCTAATTTCTATACTAAGCTGGAATGACAACTTGCCCCTTATATTCATTTGGCTAGAATCCTAACTATTGGATGCATGAAAGCTATAGTGGGCTTTCAACAAATAAAATTGAGCTATTTATCTATAAATAAGACGAGAATGAAAAAGGAGATAGCAATTATAACGCAAGAAGTAATAAGTCCTTAGCATGGACTTGGAAACTTCCAATTTGCTAATAGAAATGCTGGTCTACTTCCACGCCAAGTATATCATATAATTATTTTAGTGTGTTGATCGATTATAATAAAACATTCATGCTACCCTCTGAAAGAAATAGCACTAAAAATTTTTTTTGAATTATTTTGATTCAACTATCTCTGTTTTGACTTGTATATCTGAATTGTTTATTTCAAATACCAACTAATATAATCACATAATATATGAATTTTTTTTTTCTTATCCCTTTTATGCGTTTACTATTTCAAATCCCTCTCTTTTTGTACACTTCACCTAATTTATCAACATTAGTGACCCCACAGCATATCAAATAAAAGTTGATACCATTAGTGCAATGATTCAAACTTCTTTTATATAGATTATCTATTCTTAATCCAAATATCCTATGGTATGGAAGATAATGGGAAAGAGTGGGAAAAGAATGATTCTCCACCTATCTATGATACATGAATAGGAGAAAAATCTCCCAACTCCAATCCCATACCTTAGAGCTTTTTACTTAGGTGAAGGAGAAAGCAAAATTGTCTAAATGTTTGTTTGTTATTTTCGTTAGGTTTAAGTCTAATCCTATGAAGCTTCACTATTCCTTGGGATTGGCTTTGGGCCTTTATTACGTAGCTTAGGTGTAAGGTGAAGAAGGACTCCTTTCAAGAGGCCCGAGCTATCAGTGAGATATAACTCTATAAGAGCTAAAATTCTAACCTTATGTCAGGACCTAAGGGCCAAGGGATAGTCTGATATATAAAGTTTTTATGGGGCGTAGGCCTCCCAAAAGGTGACGAATGCATGCAAAGGTTTCCTCAGGTTAGTAGCAAAAATACACTCAATGTTTAATTTGTTACAAAAATACCCCTAATATTTAATTTGTTAAAAAATAATTTTAACATTTAATTTATTGAAAAAAAAATATCCTATATGTTTAGTTCCATTGATATTTTGTTTTAGTCATTTCAATTAATAGAGTTAATTTTTTAATAATACATATAACCATCGATCTTTTAACAAAAATAGTCAAAATAACATAAATATTAACAATGCTAAATTACATTTTTATAATAAATTAAATGTTATCTCATTTTTATTATCAACCTTAAATATTAGAAACATAAAATATATATAAACCTAATAATTGTAAGGAGCACGATATAAATGAAAATACTGGGCAACAAATACATCAAAACATCTCCTTCTACGAGTTATAATCTAAAGATTTTGATAGCTAAAAGTATTTATTTAAAATTTAATTAATCATCAAAAGTTGGGCCAACTTAAGGGTGTTAATGTTCTACTGGTATTCAATATAACTATTTCAAGATAAATAGTTTATATATTGTTTGTAAGTTATTATTTTCATAACTAGCAAAATTATGACTAAAATTGTGCGTTGGAGTTACCCATAATTTAGGTAAATTACATAAATGCTCTTTAGGGCTAATAAACAACTACAACAAACTATAACGTAGATTTGTCGTGCTATTCTGCAAACACTCTTGCCATTTTTCTCTTGATTAATCGAATCAACAAAATCAGCATATGTAATCTGTGTGAAAGATTGAAACAACGTATCTCGTTTTAATTTCGCACTTTACTGTCTCGCAAAAAAAGTTTGGGAAAGTATTACGTAGTAGCTCTGAAAATAGGAAGAAAAATAGATTGTACAATTTTTGCAAAAACTGTGATCCAAAATATGACAATAAACTTTTATAATGTTTGATCTTAGATTATAATAAAAACATACAAATATATATATATATATATATATATATATATATATATATATATATATATATATATATATATATATATATATATATATATATATATATATATATATATATGATTATGTAACAATTTGCATACTGTTATACAATATATAATATATTGCATTGTGTGTGTTTTAAATTATTATTTTTTACATATTATTAGTGTAGGTATATAACACATATATCATATATATAATATGTGTTACATACTTGTTACACATAAGTATTTAACCTATCATGTACTGCTCGTGCTAGTATGTAACACATATATCATGTATGTAATAACATTATATGCTTGCACATAAATATGTAACAGTTTACATATGACATATGACACATTATGTAAACTGTTACATATCAATATGACAGGTATGTAACTCATATTACATACATATATGTCATATGTAAACTGTTACATAACAATATGGCAGGTATGTAACCTGTTACATACTAAATAACAAAATGTAACAGGTTACATTGTATGTGTTACGAATCCCTTTTTACACATAAGTATGTAACCTGTTATATACAACAACTGAGATGTATGTAAAATGTTACATACAATAATAAAAAATAAATAAAGTGTTACATATTGATGGTGCAGGTATGTAACTCATATTACATACATGATATGTGATATGTAATATTTGTTACATATCTGCACCATCAGCATGTAACAAGTTTCATTCTTTTGTACAAACTGGAAATGAAAAAACAGCTAATATAATATGGCAGATATGAACTCGTATTACATACATATATATCATATGTAAACTGTTACATACTAGTATGACAAATATGTAACTTGTATTACATATATATATGTCATATGTAAACTGTTACATAACAATATGATAAGTATGTAACATGTTATATATTGAATAACCTGTTACACATCAATATGTAACCTTTTACATACTGAATAACAAATATATAACAGGTTACATTGTGTGTATTACAAGTCCCTTTTTACACATAAGTATGTAATTTGTTACATACAACAGCTGAGGTATATGTAATATGTTATATACAACAACAAAAAGCAAATAACCTGTTACATACTGATGGTGCAAGTATATAACTCATATTACATATTTGAATGTGATATGTAATATTTGTTACATACTTGCACGATCAGTATGTAACAAGTTCCATTCTTTTGTACAAACTGAAATTAAAAAAAGAGTCAAAATGAAATATTACATTATGTCATATTAAATCTTAATCCATTTATACTTACTGATGAGATCTTTGATTATTCATAGTTAACTCTATTGCACATTTCTTTTGTTTTACTACATTATTTTCTTCTGTGATTTCTTCAACTTCATCACCAAAATTCAAAGTGAAAAACTTGTAATAACATTAACCAACAACAAAAGAGCAAGCTTTCCATTTACCCCTCTTGGATCTAAGCAAGAGTTTTTTATTTAGATCCACAGTCTCATCTCTAAGCTTTTCTCTCCTTAAACTCTTTTGTGTTCTTTTCTTCTTATTTCTTTCTCTCAAATTGAGTCTTTTAATGGAGACAACCAAATACTTATTTCAGAGAGCGAGTTGAAGAACGGAACATAAATAGAGACTAAGTTGAAGAACTTTTCTAATATTGACAAACCGACGATCGAAAAGTACATTAAAGAAAGAATTAGTAGCTTCTCTACTGCGATTGTGAAAAAGTGAGGATGAAAGTATGTGCGAATGACTTGTAGCAAGTAAAGGATGAAAATGTAAAATTGATAAAACAAAAAGAAATCGTCTAGCGAGTTGTGGAAAAAATGCCATCTGATAAAAAAAGTTGCTAATACACGGAATTCATTCTAATTACTTTGCTATAAGCAGATTTCCTAGTAAGTTGGAGTAACCGTGTGTAAGATTGTAATCTTGCTTGAAACTTGCATCTCTATATTGAACTTGAATACGACCTTAGATATTTTTGTGATTGACTAATCTCAACCAAATTCTAATGATTTGTGACTGTGGCAATAATCTTAATTTTGTGAAATTTTTTTATTTTGTTATATATACACACACACACACACAATTACTTCTACATAAAAAAAAATAAAAAAAAATTAATGATTTTTGTTATAATATGATACCATGAATATTATTAACTTATAATCCTACAAATTTTTTACCATTAATTAATTTCAAATATTATAATTAGTGTAATGTTAACACATTATTTTAAATATATTTTAAATTGAGAAGTACTGTAGCATTATTCGTATAAAAAGTATCTTAATTTCTAGACACTTTTATATTTTCTTTTTTGCTTTTTTTTTTTTTTTTTTTTTGGTTTTGCAATTTCTTTTCACCTTATTTTCTTTTTCTTTTATTCCTATTCGTTTTTTTTTTTTTACCCCTTTTATTTGTTTTGCTTTTTTGTTTTTCTCGTTTTTTTCTTTTACCATTTTTTCATTTTTAAATTTTTGGCATCTAATCCATATAATTTAAAAAATCATATAAGTTGTTTACAAACACTTTCATATTTTAAATATAACAATTTATATATCTATTAATTATATTATTTCAATTTTTTATGCTTCAATTATAGATTAATATGTGGTAAGTCATGCGACAAAAAAGAAGAAGTTAACATTATGCATATAACAACAACAATAATAAATAAAATTTATAATTGTTTATATGTTTAAATATTATCAATCATATATGAAATAATATATTATATATCATATAAATGAATTTGGTTCAAAATTTATTATTTTTTTTATGGTAAATAGACAATTAAAATAATAATGTAAAGGTCATCAATCTTTTATGTAACATAAATTATTTTATTTTTAGTATCATGCAATACTAAGTCTTTTAATTATTTTGATGTTTACAACTTTTTAATTTTTTTCTCTTTCAATTTTAATGATAATACTAATAATAATAATAATTCAAAAATCTAATCAACATATTATAAAAAATATAGATAAATTTGGTCAACAATTATTATTTTTTAAAAGTAAACAGACAATCAAATAAGAGTGTAAACGTTATGACCCTTTACCCTTTACGTAACAAATTTTATTTTATTTTGAGTATGTATATTATTCAATACTATTTATATATTTATTTATTTATATTATTTTGATATTTACTATTTTTTTTTTCAACTTACTAATTTATATTTAAATTTTAGCCAAGTATTTATGAAAGTAAATGAAAAACATAGAGTACTAGTTTATATAGAGTATTAATATAACTAATAAGTAAATTATAATGATAGAAGCCAGTAAATTAAAACAAATTGCAAATATAAAATATTCCATTAACTTGAAAATTAGACAAATAGTAATTATTATCAAATTAATAGTAAAAATAATAAATTTAAATTAAAAAGAAAAAAATTCAAAAAAAATATAAAAATACAAGTAAGAAAAGGACAATAAACAACTTTTTATATATGTATAAGCGTAATGGATTAAATCAAAAACAAAATTTTCCTTTAGTAGCATATTTGTTATCAATAAAAATTTACATTAGTGTATAAGCACCTGCCTAGTTGGTGCCTTAAACCTGTACACCTTCACTGAGCTATTAATATTATATTAAAAAATTTAATATAATATATATATATATTCAATTGACTATTTCAATTTATTATTAAAATATTTTTCAATTTAATTACTTTAACAAAAAAATTAACCAATTTTTAAAAAATATTTAAGTTATACAAGAGGCGCATAAAATTATAAAATATATTGTCAATAAAATAATAAAGTTATAAATTCACATGAGGGACATATGACTTATATTTTAAATAAAATTGATAAACTTTTGACTAAAATGATAAATTGAAATAACTTTGAATAAACTTTTGAACGTGTTTGTGCTCAACATCATGTAATTTATTCGAACAATAAAAAATATAATAGTAAAATTTTTAATTATAAATATGTGAGTAATATAGTTATTTTAAAATAAAATAAAAAATAATACAAATATCAATTAAAAAAATATATATTAAATAAATTTTTGTACACACCGGTACACAAAAATAGTCAAATTAACGTTTGCCCATTGACCAAAAATAAATAAAATAAACGTTTGTCCATGGACCAGAAATAAAATAAAGATAAAAAATTAGTGAAATGAAACTACAAAATAGACATTAAAATTGGACGGCAATAAGCAGTGAGTAACGCCTTGAGAGCTATATAAATCGTTCAATCCCTCAAGGATTCTTCATGTGCTCCTCCTCACCTCGCCATTTATCAAATATAAGCAAACTCTTTCTCTATTTACTCTGAAAAAGATATAAAGAGAGATATATAAATTATTGGTGAATTCGTAACGTTTTCTCCATTGGGCGTGGTTCTTGTTCTTCTTTTATCTGTTGGGTCCTCCTTGCTTTATTCAACTTCTCTGTCTCTCTCTCTTTTTGTTCGTGTAAGAGTACTGCCTCCAAAGCTTTGACCTTTATTACAGGTATAGTATAGCTTGATGTTGATTGTGCATTATTCAAATCTGAACTTTAGGAATTCAGATTCTCAGCTTTAAATTCTTTTCATTTTGATCGGTTTCTCAATTAGGAAAAATTTACAGGAACGTTTGACCAACCAAAATGCTCTGTTTTCAGGAATTTTTCTGTATTTTCTCTCGATTTTTTCTGGATTGCTAAGTGGAACAAACTCTGAGGCAAATTAGTCTGCTTTCTACTTTCTTTAACTAACTTGTAACAAAATGGTGGGGTCTCTATTTTTCTGGTGTTATTTCATTTTCAGAGTTTGTATTCTTGTTCGATCTTCGTTCGGGAACTTTTCCAAGTTCGTTTCTCACATGGTTTTGATTTCTTTTCTTATATATATTTTTTCTTTTATTGTACTTTGTTTTTATTAACCTTTTCGTTATTTTTAACTTCAAATTTAAAATGGGCAAAAGCCTAAACTTAAAGCTTCGTGCAAATTTCAGATGAATTGCAGTCGAATTCCAAATTGAGCTCATCTTTATTCTTTTGTTATGTTATTTCGATATTTTCGAGAATTCAAGTCTTGATTTTTACGATAACTTGTTTATGGGACGATTGCTGAGGGTGGACTCAGTTGACTTCGTTGGAAAAAATAATTGATTCTCTTTTTGAGTGAATTTGCTTTTCAACTTATTTTTGAAAATCTGATTTCATTGTCGGTTTAGTTGTTTTCCATTTACTTGTCTTCTTTTTTAGACCTGAAATGTTATTTGTTTTGCATTTTTTTGATTCTGATGAGAAAAAAGAACTTACTAGTGAAATTTTGATTCTGCTGTAGTTAAAATTTTTGAGGATAGACAAGATGCAAGAATTCAATTGGGAAAAATTCATAGAAGAATTTGAAGCCATGACAAAAGGTGCTGAGAACGTTCAGAGAGAGACCCTGAAGAAGATTTTGGAAGAAAATGGGTCAGTAGAGTACTTACAGAATATAGGACTCAATGGAAGAACTGACCCAGAGAGTTTCAAGACATGTGTTCCTCTTGTTACTCACAATGAATTGGAGACTTATATTCAAAGAATTGCAGATGGGGAAGCCAATTCTATTCTCACTGGAAAACCAATCTCTACCATCTCATTAAGGTAGTTTCTAGATCTTTAATAGATTGAATTTTGGGAAAACAATATTTATAACATCTTTTAACCACAAATATAGCATCAAAAAGCCCGGCCCATTTTTATTGGGTGTTATTTTTGTTGTTATAAGTTTGAGTGTTATTTTATTTCTTTAAAGTTTTGCATTTTATAATAAGTAAATATTAAGATTCTGCATCATACCTATGTCTATATATATTTGCAGTTCTGGCACTACTCAAGGAAAGCCCAAGTTTGTACCTTTCAATGAGGAATTGTTGGAATCTACCATGCAAATATATAAGACTTCTTTTGCCTTTAGGAACAGGTATGCAACTTTTCTTGGTACAGATGGGCTTTTCTGTGTGCATATCTGCTGTTATTTAATTTATCTTTGATGTTCATATGAAACCTTTCTAATGGGTAACAAAGTTCACTGAATCATATTATTTTTATAAGAAAAAAAAAAAGGTTGCCAGGCACCAAAGGTCGGTTATTCTTTAAAATGAGCACTTTTAGTCTCACAAATAAAAATGAGAACTTCTAGTCCCACTAAGAAGGGTTCAACTTTTACACTAAAGTGCTCATTTTCATACATAACATGATTAAGAGTGCCCAACTCAAAAATAACATAACTAAAATGCTTATTTTCATATAATAACCAAACTACTAAGGACATATTTCCAACAAAAATAAAAAGTTTCACACTTGGGGGCTGGACAGGGCTACAGTCCAGGCCAACTTTTTTTTACAAAAAATTAATTACATGTATATTTTTAGCATTAAATAAATATTTTATTTGTAGCAATATATTTTGTCTAATTTTTAGGTACATATTTTGATATATATTAACAATATTTAATAAATATGTGGATAAAAATGATATGAATTGTAAATAAAATGGTTAAATATATTTTTTTTCATGTATTTTGTAACTATTAGTAACAAAAATAAAATTATAGTTGTATATTATATAAAAATTCTTCTTAAATGTGATAAATAAAAAAAAAAATATATTAACTTTAAACTCAACTTTATAAAAATAAAATTAAAAGAATAAATATATGATAAGCTTCAGATTAAAACTTTAAGTTTATGTTTATCATATTTTATTTAAATTTAAATTTTAACTTGATCTAATATTATATTATTTGACATTTTATTATAATAATTTTTTAGAATTTGTTTGAAATTTTCTTATATAAATATTTTTATTATTATTAGTTAGTTTTATATTGTTTATTAACATATATTTTTAAATATAGTTTTAAGGTTAAAATTTTAAATTATATTTAATTTTACATTTTCATATGTTTATTTTAGTTTTAGTTTTAACAACTATAAATTTTGATATGTTTGATTGGGTTTTCTATTTGCTTAGATTTTTTAGTTAATAAATTTATTTTATATATGAATAATACTGCCACTTATTAACTTGTTGTATTTTTGTTTAATTTTCGTTATAAATTAATTATAAAGTGTGGTATGAAAAATTCAGTGTTGGATTGAATATAGTCTAGTGTCACTCCTATTAAATTTCTATTTTATATAAAAAAAATTAAATTTTAGTCCTTAATTTTCCTAAATTACGTTTCTTCTTATGTGAAATGGTTCAGGGAATTTCCTATAAGGAATGGAAAAGCATTGCAGTTCATTTACAGCAGCAAGCAATTCAAAACAAAAGGAGGACTAGCGGCTGGAACTGCTACAACTAATGTTTATCGTAGTTCACAATACAAAAATACAATGAAGGCAATTCAATCTCAGTGTTGTAGTCCTGATGAAGTTATATTTGGACCTGACTTTCACCAATCTCTTTATTGCCATCTCTTGTGTGGACTAATCTTTAGAGATGAAGTTCAGTCAGTTTCGTCCACATTCGCACATAGCATAGTTCATGCTTTCAGAACTTTTGAACAATTGTGGGAACAACTATGTGATGACATTCGAGATGGTGTTCTCAGTACTCGGATCACTGTTCCGAGTATCCGAGCAGCTATGTCAAAACTGCTCAAGCCAAATCCTGAATTGGCAGACCTTATTTATGAAAAATGTGTGGCATTGAGTAACTGGTATGGTTTGATACCAGCAGTGTTTCCTAATGTGAAGTACATTTATGGTATAATGACAGGTTCAATGGAACCTTATTTGAAAAAATTGAGGCACTATGCTGGGACTATACCTCTACTGGCTGCTGATTATGGATCTTCTGAGGGTTGGATCGGAGCTAATGTGAACCCAAAACTGCCTCCGGAGTTGGCCACTTATGTTGTGCTTCCTAACATTGGATATTTTGAGTTTCTTCCCTTGACAGACAGTACATTTGAACAGGAGCAGAATAACAAGGACTCCACTTTCCTCTTTGTGGAGTCTAAGCTAGTGGGACTTACTGAAGTCAAGGTTGGTGAGGAGTATGAGATTATTGTTACCAATTTTGCAGGTACTTCAAAACTACAATTTTTTTTTACCTAGTTTTCATTTATTTTATTTTTTGGTAATTTTCTTTGAATTTCTAGAACAGGAAAAAGGTCCTACAGGATTCATAATTTTTATTAATTGAGCACATTAGTTCTGTAATTATTGGGTTAGGTACCAAAAATTCCGTAATTTTTCAAAGTGAGTATTTTAATCCCATAGTTTATGAGTTAGGCAGTACAATTCTTGTTATTATGAAAAATAAGTAATTTTAGTCATATAATTTTTTAAAATGAGCATTTTTAGTCCAACCAAAAAACTAAAACTGAGGATTTATAGTGCCTAACTTTCATAAATAACGGGACTATTAGGTGCCCAATTAAAAAATTATACAATTAAAGTGCTCATTTATACATAATAATGGAATTATTATGATATTTTTTTCAAAAATTATAGGACCTTCGGTACCCAAGGGACTAATATGCTTAAATTAAATAATTATAAGATTTCTGATATCTAGCTTCCTTTCTAGAACCAATATTTGCTTTAAGTTCATGTTTGGTTTGCAGAATGACAATAGTAATAAAAATTGAATTGAATAGAAGTAGTATCACTAATAATATATTTTTTTGAGCAGTAAAATTAAAATAATAATAAAATTAAAAATATAATTTATAAATGAAGTAAAATTAAAAATATATATATATATTTTTTTCACTTCTAAATGTGGAAAAAATGAGTTAAATAAATAAATGATGATACAAATATGTGGGAAAAAAATTAGAGTATTCTAATATAGTTTTGAGGGGTGTGAGGAATGAGATTTTATAATAGAATATTTTTCATTATATTATAAACTAACAGTTAAATCAAAGATGATTCCTAGAGGTGGAAGCTTTAGCTTCTTTCATTATAGAGCACCTCAAATGAATCAGAATTTGTCTATTATAGAATTGTTAGCACTGTTTATCTACTGTAGCATCTTAAGCTAAGATTCTTCATCTACTAGTTGACATGACTGAACCAGCTGGCTAAGACAATATAATGTTTTTGATAACATAGTAAGTGAGTGAGTTTATTCAAATTATTGGTTTAGTAGTCAGATTCCCTTTATTTTTGGGTGGCGATGTAGACTAGATATTTAATGTCCACTATGTGTTGTATAGCATTAGACAACATGACATTCTATTTATTTTTCTCATTGATTGATGTTTTATAACAATTTCTAGTAAAAATTTTACTTAGTTGGAATTTTTTTTTTACAAGTTTAAGAAAAGTTAATATGTAAAAAGAAGTAAAAGTTTACGTGTCATTTGAAGAATGGTGCAAGTGAAAATGAGTCTATAATTAAGAGTGTTGGTAGCACTGCTCATGTTTTGTTTACCGTTTACCAAGAAAGTCTATTGATTCCATTTTTAAGTCTATGCTTTTTATATTGTTCTTATTTCTTCACCTCCATTTTGTAGTTGCTATCTGTCTTTATCTCATGTATATACAAATGGGAAAATTTTCCAAATCTTGTAATTTTATAAACTCACACATACTTTGGATGGGTTCGAACCTAAGTCCTATTAGTGTCCACTTTGATCATATGTCACTGCTTGTCATTTTGTAAAAAGGTGGAAAATAAAATTCATTTTCTTTTTAAATATTTGATTCCATAGTTTGGCTTTCATTGTTTAGTAGTCGCTGATCCATAAATTCTCAGGGGCCTCACGAGGACCATGTGCTTGTCTGCTTGTCAATG
>JARDWI010000041.1:0-160578 GCA_029378325.1 Elaeagnus macrophylla | reverse complement strand
CTAAACCCTAAACCCTAAACCCTAAACCCTAAACCCTAAACCCTAAACCCTAAACCCTAAACCCTAAACCCTAAACCCTAAACCCTAAACCCTAAACCCTAAACCCTAAACCCTAAACCCTAAACCCTAAACCCTAACCCGAAACCCGAAACCCGAAACCCTAAACCCGAAACCCTAAACCCGAAACCCGAAACCCGAAACCCTAAACCCTAAACCCTAACCCTAAACCCGAAACCCTAAACCCGAAACCCTAACCCTAAACCCGAAACCCGAAACCCTAAACCCTAAACCCTAAACCCGAACCCCTAAACCCCAAACCCCAAACCCCAAACCCCAAACCCTAAACCCTAAACCCTAACCCTAAACCTAAACCCTAAACCCTAACCCTAAATCCTACCTAAACCCTAAACTTATTTGTGTTTGTATGTTGATGACAAGCTAATTTGCAATCAAATGATCAAATCTATCAAAAACATGTTGAACTCAAGATTTTACATGAAAACATGGAACTCGTAGATGTATTTTTGGAAATTAAGATATCAAAGAAATCAAGCGGTCTCATTATTTGTCAATGTCATTATGTTGATAAAATACTTGAGAGGTTCAACAAAGGTAATTCTGAAATTGTTAAAACAATAGTAGAACACCAATATTTGTACATAAGCACAAATACGAATCAATTGTCAATACAAAATTTATTTAAATTATCATTACATTACATAAATAAAATACATATAATTTATAATGCATAATTTAAATAACATAAAAGAGATAAAGTTTAGAAATGATCGAATTTCGTGTAACATACGTTGTTTTTAAGATAATTTTTTCGTTCACCAGCAGTGTTTTAGTACTCTAAAAACTTATCTCTCTAGATAAAACAATCTACTAGTAGAAATTAAATTTCAACAATTTCAAACCTGTATAGGATAGGTAGGTGTTACCCTTTGAACCTTCCCTTGTGAGAGTATATTTACCTTACTGGCTGACCAGTAGACTTGATGTCTTTGAACTGTAATTCTGTTAACATAAGCGAGGACATACTGCACATAAGAGTCTTTCCTGACACAATTCAGTTCTCACTTTTATGTTCGTTTTGGCCATTAACATATGTCTGGTTCTACGAGAGTTTCTAAAGAATTGAGCCCTACACAATTCCGTTTGACAGTAATAAGAAAAGTTTGACTTGTTATTACTGTAGTTTCAATAGCTCAACAGTTACAACAATTAAAGCAGCAATTTCGTAATAGCTGCATTTATTACAGCAGTTTTTGGCAATTGTAACAGCTGCATTTGTTGCATTAGTTCTGGTAGTTTCGATAGCCATTACTGTAGCAACTTTTCAACAGCCACATTTTGTATGGCTATATATTGACTCTACAGCTGAGGGAAAAGACACAGCAAAATATCAACCTTTCTCTTCTCATTTTTCCTACAACAAACATTTCCCAACTTTCAAAAAAGTTTAATTTAGAGCTAAGCTTTATGTGATAGAGAGCAGGTTTACTTCAGCTCGTAGAAAAAGTTTAAGTTTGGTGTTCTTAATCTATTTAGATCGTTCTATCTTGGGTGATTTTTTCCTTAATTTCAAACACCCGGTGTGAGAAAAAATCTTAAGGAAACCGCTTTACAGGCCTCGATCTTCTTTTTCATTTTCTTTTTTATTGTACTTATTTTATTGTAATTTAGAGTTTTCATTTAATCTATAATTTCAATTCAACTTATCAATTTAAATGACAGTAGCCACATGTTATAGTTCTATAAATCAAATTTGTAGTTTTTAATAATTACAACATTAACTATAAAGATTAATTAAAATTACTCTCAATGGTACATACAGTTGAGATTATTACTCTAGCACAATCAAAGAAAATACAGACACAAATGTTATCCATCCTGAAGATGGAGATTAAGAATAGTTTGAACATTCCAAGAATTCCACTTTGTTAGGTTAAGTCTTGCAACACGCAATTGACTCCACGTCTACTCTTTCACTCCTCACAAGAGGGGAACTTAATGTTTGAACATCGACCTCTCATGTGCTTAAGGTCAAGTCCAGTCTGTGTTACAACTTAGTGGTCGATATAGTTTGTAATTTCTCGTTCATTATACGTGACTTGATATTTGTTGACCTTTTTAGTGTTGATGTGCAATGACTTGATAGTCAAATTTTGTATTTGTAATAAGCTCGCAAGTGCAAGAATCACTTGTAATAAGTGATAAGTATACTCCTAAGATCGTCTCTTAAGGAATTGCGGTGGTTTTAAAATGTTATTTATTTTCTTATTTAGTTGAATAAACAATTCTAAACACTCTAATAATTGTCAGTTGGCAGAAAAGATTGTAAATTCTATGACTAAAATAAAGTGCAAATAAAAGTAATCACAACCAAGGTGGGAATGATGGATGTATATGAAAATCTTAGTTCGCTATCCATTTATGGAAAGAACAAATTAAGCAATTTAATTAAAAGTCGGATATAATGATTTTTTCGCTAAACCTAGAAAATTCCAAATCAATGAAAATTTTCACTTTAATCAATTAATTAACTTCTTTTATCTGGACCGTTAATTATTTAATTGGAATTAGCGCAATAAAATATTATAATCACCTAATCTAACACAAATCAATGCAATTAAATTATACACTTATCCATTATGCACATTCAAGCAAAGATAGTGTTTCTAATGCCTAAATTCTAATATATTCTCTCGAACTATAAATCAAGATTTGGCCCATCATTAATTTATAATCAGAAATATTAAGAACATGAACAAGAAATAAATCCAAAACTCAAATATCATAAAATTACAAAATTGCCTTCTTTGGAATCAATACTAATATCCCAAATATATAAATTAGTCAACCATAACTAAATTGGTGTCAATTAATTTAGTCATGAAAGGCAAACACAAAATCAAAGAGAAGAAAAAGATATTACAATAAAAATACCTCAAATGATCTCCTAGCTCCAATTCCTTGAAGTTGGTTGATCCCCTTTCTCAATTCCTTAGAGTAGCTTGACAAATGGAGGGTCTTCTCTTGATTTTGAGTGAATTTTTTGGTATAAAACCTTACTACTATAGCAGCTAAGGTGGGGAGGAAAATGGTTGCAAAACTTGTGTTTGGGATAGGTATAGTGTGGTATTTATAAGAGGAGTGAAGAAGCACACGCGTGTTAAAATTTTTAGGCATTTTTGGTACGCAGGTCGCAGTACACAAAATTACCTTCCGCTGCGCAAGGTTGAAAAATGGGAGGCGGGCTGCGGCACACGTTTTCTTCTACTGCGGCACGTGTTGAATTTTGGCTCCAAAATAGAAACTCGAGAGTTGGTTGCCGTAGCACACAAATTTCTTCGCCGTAATATGCCTTGTTGTGCTCGCCTTTTATGTAACCTTTTATGTAAGGCTTACATTCTTTGGCTCTTGTTACTCAATTTTCCCTCCTTTTGATTCAATTCAATTCAATACTCTTTTAAGAGCCCAACAACCTATAAAACACATAAATATCTTCCAAAACATGAAAATAATAAAATAAAACATAAAAAGAATGCTTAAAAACATAACAAAATATAGGTCAAAATAGTGTTCATCAAATACCCCCGAACTTATATTTTTTTAGTCCTCTAGCAAAATTAAAATTAAACTATAATAACCTAAATCACTTCCATGGATTGTCACGGTTGCATTTAGCATATGCAATAAGTCTTTAAATCTCTAGGTTGCCCTAGTGAGCGAGTTAAAGTCTCATGAGGATTTCCAGTGATGATACACACAAACATCCTACTAAAAAAAAAACTAAAACGAAAAATAACAATACTACAAACTTAAATCAACAAAATTTCTCATGCTTCAGTTTATAGTCGAGGCTCATATATAAGTTTATCCAATCGTCTTAACACATTAAGGATTTATCATGCAAATCAGTTTCGCATCACAAGATCATACTCCATTGATTCACCAAAACTTAGTGCTAAGAATCTGAATTCGCTTCAACTCTATTCCTCACAAGATTCACTCTTAATATCACACTGATCCTATGGGTTCAAACACTCAACAAAATATATGCGAATATAAGTTATGTAAAGAAATGAGCTAATAGGTTAGCATATGATTAAACAAGAAAGGCTCAAAAAGTACATAACATTGATTTCATGAAAGGAATCAAATGATAAAATTTATGAAGAAATCACATTATTATTCTCATGCATCAATTAAAATCCTCAAGCAAAATCTTCAAATGTATGCCTTAGAATGAATAAAAATGCATTGACTTCAAGGGAATTTATTTTATTTTATTTTTTTGTAATAACCATTTCACCACTTGAAGAACTTCAGGGTCATAATAATATTATTTTTTTGGACCCATATACATGTGTATTTTATGAAAGGCAACTTTTGGCTTTTGTGTTGGCTATAGGAATTTTCTTATATCTTTTGAAGTTAAAAATGAATGAAATAGGCATATACTTTATTCTACGTAAATCATTTAATGTAAGCAATACAATTAAATATATTATTCTTCATTAGATGTTCAAAATTCTAACATTCAATGCAAAAACCTATAAAAATCATCTAACAATTTGAAATAATAAGAAAAATGTTTAAAAGAGTAGAATAACAATTATCTCTTAGAATGAAAAGTTATTGGCTGAATAATCATCTCACAAAGTAGTCTCCACTCTTTAATTCTTAAACACATGATTTAGGCTCATCTCAATTTTAATATCAAAAAGCATGAAGTATGAACTATGAACAAAAAACTAACTTTTACAACTAACCTTGAATATGTTCAAGAAATCAAACAAAACATGTATAAAGATTCAATTATTCACTTTAAATTAACAAGAAAACATGATAGTTTTATATCAAAAAGTTGTTATTGGACTTATTTATACCCTCAAACTTAAACTAAACATTGTCTTCAATATTTTCAACTACGCACATGTTCAACAAAGCATTTAAAAAGAACAAATAGAAAATTAACTAAACTAACAGAAAAATAAAAATATTACCTAAAATAGTGAGTTGCCTCCCACCAAGTGTCTTCTTTAACGTCTCAGCAAGACGTTATTAGTCCATTTCTATCCACCATCATCAAAGATCTTGAAGTGTGTGATATTAATTTTTTGAGCTAGTATCTCATAAATCATGTCCTTCCATCTCAGTAATGGTTTCCTATAAAGCACAACACACACTTATTCCTTAAAGTGATATGGAAAAGGATTTGGGAATGTGTAAGTCTTAGGTGCCTTGTGCGGCATGGGAGGTGAAGATGATTCCTCCTTGTTCTCCTTAAAAGGTTGTAGAATTTGATATTCTTTAACTTAACCTTCTTTCAGAATTACTTGCTCCCCATCTATATTTTCTACATAAAATGGTAAATCATCAAAAATTTTAGGAAAATAAATATTTTCAAAAATTTTACCACTTTGAAGGATTGTGTCATCCTTCAATTTTTTAGTTTAGTTGGGCAACTCTTCTTGTGCTAGAAGTTATTTCACTAGTTACCCAACTTGCATTTCTATCATTATCATTGAATCCTCTAAGGAATCCAACCTTTGATTATTTCTCTTTTGGTTCTCTGTACTAATTTGAATAAATCCTAAACCTCAAACCCTAAACAGTAGCTACATGAGCTACTACCCCAAACCCTAACCCTAAACTCTAAACAGTAGCTACAATAGTTTCTTACCTTTGATTATTTAGCTAAGTTAATTTATAATATAAATATTTATTAGAAGAGGTTCTGCGCCCAGCGTAGGTTCTCTTCTGGTTCCAGGTAGCTCAAAAGGAGCGAGCAACGAGCTACAAATGGAACTAAACCCTAAAAGCAGCGAGCCGTAGCTCCGCTCCTACATAACATACTATATAAATATAGGGGGGATCGCTACGCTTTTTTGTTTAGCTGCATGTGGACTCTTATTGGATTTTTAGGTTTGCAAGGCCCCCAAAAAACCTCGCCCACGCATGCAACCTTTTGATGTTAAATTATTTTTAAAAATTACAAAAAATACATTTTGGCAATATTTTGACAATGTATGTCGCAACAATAGCCATTATTTTGTCAAAAAAGACGGTAACTTCACATTCTATTTTTTACCAAACCAAACATCACACATGTATGAATGTCAAAGCGTCCAATAACATTGATCATACATTTGCATCTTTAATCGAAAGACAAGCATCTCCTAGCAACAAATAAAGTCGAAGAAAATCCAAAGGAGAACGCACTTTTTTTAATATGAAATAGTACACGACAAAATCAGATCGATCTTATCACTATCTGCCATTTCCCAGACAGCTACCAAAATGTAGCAATCTGTAGGCATTAAGTTTTGTTTATTTGACTAAGTAGCATATTATAATCCACAGCCGCTCAGAGCATTGGCATTATAAATGAAATCAAAATCTAAGAAATATGGGATTGAAGTCATTATATCTGGAGTTGCCTAGTTATCAACAACTTCAATGAGAGTCTGCTCATAGTCACCGGGAGCCTCAAAACCATGCAGATTCATCACAGTCGCAGCAACATTGGCAAGCCCACCATCAGGAACATCCTTCCTGAACCTGACCCCAGGTGCTAGTCCGGGCCCTCCAATTGCTATAGGCACCTGGAAAAAACAATGAAAGTCATTAAACCCCATCAAACAGTGCCAAGCACGACTAAGTGATCCAACTCCCAAGCCTGAAGTCACTGTTAATATAAGCCAGCCAGGCAACAATGTGAGTTTCCAATCTAAAACATACCCCCACTGTGTCTTAAACTGCAAATGGAAAATTTCCCACCCCCTTAAATTTCCATAAAATGGACCCTACTCTACAATTAAAGGAAAAATCTTTCCCCTGTACATTATTTTGCACATCAATTTTGCTGCCCCAAAATAATTAGTGTTCGCTATATTTAAATGCACAATAACGGAAAACAGCAAAATTATTATACAAAAAAATGTACAGAAGAAAGATTTTTCCCTTTATTGTAGAGTAATTTCCCTTTTTAGAGCAATTTAGGGTGTGGGAACATGCAGTTTAAAACAGTGTATGGGTACCTTCAAATTGGTCCCAAGCTCAAGTCTTTGGGGATAACCAATACAAGAGTACATTTGCCAACTTAATAGTTAACTTAATCCATTACAATTCCCGGTATAACTTTCCAGAGTGAATGAACTTACGGGTTCAAGAGTATGAGATGTGAGTATTTGGATGTTGCCATTCTTGTCAACTGCTGGCTGGCCAGACTTATTCCTTTTGACCATGTCCTCAGCGTTTCCGTGATCAGCAGTCACGACATAAATTCCACCCACTTGATCTATTGCATCGAGGATCATCTGCAGTCACAGAACAAGCATCCTTTTTAAATGGATTTTAAGGAGACCGTACATGTTCTTAGGATGGTGCTGGCCAAGGTAGTTTAATTCATTCCTTGCTAATGATGTTTACGGGACTCCAATTGACAAAAAATCTGGTGAAATACTCTCCAGCCTATTATGTATAGGTTACTAGAAGAATAGAACAAATATTAAGAAAAACATATACTTCTTTCCTACAACAAGCCTGTGTTTTTGTTTTTTACTTTCCAGTACTGTTGCTTTAAAAAGTCCTGTATTGACCATTCCTTTAAATGATGAACTTGACTTCCAAATAGATAAACGAGGCGTAGCATCTAATTTCAAACCAAGGTTCTATAAAACCCTTGCCATCTAAGGCCAATGCTATTAAATTTTTTCCAATAAAAAGCAGACAAAATACCCTTGTGGTCCCTTTGTTCAAGAAAAAGAGACGGTCAAAATAAGTACACGTTTAGTTCTTTTGCTTCATTAAGTGTCATATTTAAGTCCAATTTAGTACCGCAGTATCAAAATTGACAAAAATATCACGTCTGTGATGAAAGGTAACCATTTTAAGTTACATTTAAAAACCAAAAAAAGAGTACTAGAAAAGATGAGTTATTTCGAATGATAAGAGTGTAAAAAATATTAGATTTTCATCAATTTTTAAGCACCATGCATGGACTTAAGTGTCATTCTATAAACAAAATGACTAAATATGTACAAGTCTAAAATAAAAGACCCACAAGAAAACTATACATGAGTATCATTTTAAAACAATGACAAAATATGTACATGTTGAAAATAAAAGGACTTTTCCGTACTTCCCCCATTAAAAAACTATACATGTGAAAGGCCTAACTTTATGGTTAGAAATGACATGAGCTACGACCATCATACCTTGACAGCACCATCAGCAGCATTGCAAGCCACCACTGTAGCCTGAATATCACCAGTATGTCCAACCATGTCCCCATTTGGTAGGTTGACACGGACCTGAATAATATGTGAAACCATGGATATATATTAACATTTTACTAAATTGAACCACATTTTTAGTTTTCACTAAGGAAGAGTTAATTACCTGATGGAACTTCTTACTAAGTATAGCATCTCTTGCCTTTTCAGCAATCTCCAAAGCCTTCATCTTTGGTTGGACATTGAACGTGATTCCAGAATCACTTGGAATTTCAACATATTCCTCCATGTCAGGGTCAAAATAACCAGAGCGATTTCCATTCCAGAAGAAAGTGACATGACCAAACTTAACAGTTTCACTGTTTATGATAGAAATTTTAGTTTGAAAACAATGCCCAGCAACCAACTAAAACGTAATTCAGGAAACTGAATAATTAAGACCGGGACTGGACCACTAACATTTTCCAATGAGTGCAAAAACATTAATTCGGAAAAAAAAAATCCATTTCAATAAATTAAAAACAAGATGTAAATAATAAGAAAAGTGCATCAAAATATCATTGTCAATTAATACTATCAACTATACACTAATAAACAAAATATACAACATGCAAATTGCTCACCTGCAAGCAAAAGTGCGAACACCATTATGCACTAGATATTCACCAGATGTTCTCTCAATTTCAGGAGGAGAAACAAGGTAATGGCTTGGAAGCTTTAGCTCACCATCATATTGAAGCATTCCAGCATACCAAATTTTAGGGTGTCTAACTCGGTCAAACGTATCAAAATTTTCATATTCAAGAGCCTTAGCAACCATAACCATTCTATCAGCTCGGAAATTGAATGTAACAACACCATCACCATCCAATATTGGCCCCACAGCTTTTCCATTCTCATCAACAATGACAAAGGGAGGGAGATACTGGTCATTTGCACCGGGCGCCTCCCTTAATTTCTTGACAGCTTCAAGAGCACTACTAAATTTGTGAGGGGCTTCACCGAGAACTTGAGCATCCCATCCTCTTTTCACAACATCCCAGTCATTCTGCAAAAAATTACACGATCAAAATACAAATTTCAGTAAAGTTGCTTTAGATGGATCTAACCAAAAAACTTGCTTAAATGGAAGATGTGAATATTTCCACATGTAGTAAGACTTCCAATTTGTTTTACTGCTAAGCAAAAGACAAAATATCAGGCTAATAATCCCGTGTCCCCTTATAGTAAACATGCTTTCACCAGCTGCCTTTGGGACAGGATAATAATACAGGACATGCTTTCATCATACGCTGCCTTTCGAAGAATTCGTACATGTAACAAATCACTAGCTTGTCACGAACAAGTTAGTTAAATATTTATGCATACATACAAACAAGAACTCTGTAATATCCCAAAATTTCAAAATAACCTTAATTATTAAAAAAATGATCATTTGAGAATAAATTATAATTTTAAAATATAATTATAACTGTAAGTAAACTCTTTAAAGATAAAGCAAAAGGTAGGTGTAGATTTGATGTCCATGGTACATTGGACTCTCATTTAATTAAAAGCTATTGATAATAATAATTAGAAACCCCTAATTAGATTAAGTTTATATACAAAACTCTTTATTAGACCAAAAGAGAAACAAAAACCCTATACGCCTCCCACAATAGCAATCATAAGAAAATAAAAACTTATGAACATACACTAGGTAAGCTTGCTAATTACTCTCCCTCACTTTATTTAAAAGTTTATGGTTAATATTTGAGAATTTTTATAAGAAATTTTATTAGTCAATTGTTTGCAAAAATTTTG
The DNA here is from genome assembly GCA_029378325.1 of Elaeagnus macrophylla. NCBI lineage: Eukaryota > Viridiplantae > Streptophyta > Magnoliopsida > Rosales > Elaeagnaceae > Elaeagnus > Elaeagnus macrophylla. The sequence continues at coordinate 150,526 of JARDWI010000041.1, read as the reverse complement.
CATAAGCGTGAAAATAATTTATTTTCGAACTCTTATACTACTCAATAAAATTTTAAATTATTTTTATTTCAAACTAAACTTCTTAACGAGTAAAATGAATACTTAATTTTCAAAAACTAAGATATATTAAATTTGTTATAAATTTTTGAAATTTATGTTTCAAATCTGTCGGTTTTTTAACAACTTGAATTTTAAGGTTATTTTATATGCTTTTTGATTGCAATTTGAATATTGAATTTTTATGTTTGAATTAAACACAATGAGGAAAGGTTTGGATTTAAAATCATTATAATACTCTATGTATTTATTTTTTTAATGGTTTTACGACTTCTAAATATTTTTGCTAAAAATAGAAAACTTGACATATTATAATAAAATAGTGGAATAAATGTTAGAAATATGTGAAAAATTTTACTACGTATTATCTATGTCTTATTTAAGACTTTAAAATTTAGTAATTTTTATAGCATATATAAATTTTTTATTTATAATTTTTCACTGCTGAAAAATTTTCAAGCAGATTTATATAACCAGTTTCAAAGCCCGTTTTACCCATAAAAATAATTTTCAAATTAATTGAAATATTTTATGTATAATTATATTTAAGTTATAAAACTACCGTAAAAAATTTAGCTTAATATTATTTACCAATATTTTTCTAAAATGTTTAAGTTCAACAGTGTTGCTAGTTTTCATATACTAACAGCTTTAAAAGCTAGTAAATAAAAATATTTTTTATAATAATATGCATTCAATTTTATTTGAAAATTTTACTAAAAATTCTACAATATATCTATGAATATTATGTAAACTTTCATAATTTTACAACACCAATTAAGTTCAAAATAGATTATATAGTTTCTGTTGACCTTAAAAATAATGAATAGCCTTGTGATGAAAAATATGAAATATTTATAAAAAATATTAAGTCTAAAATAAGAATTAGATCTAAGTATTAAAATAATACTTTTTGATTATTTTGATTAAGGGGATAATTTAAAATATTATGAAAATCTAACATTTATACAATTATAATTTATTTAGACTAAATCCAAGTAAACTAGTCGGTGATTTTAGCTGCATTGATTATTCATATCAAACAAGTAAATCTATCATATGTCTTATGTTTTCATGCTCTTATGAGTATTCATACGCCATCATAATGTGATATGTGATAATAATGTGATATGTGATATTGCCATCATAATGTGATATTGTCTATGTGATATGTGATATTGCCATCATAATGTGATATGTGATATTGTCTATGAGTATTCACATGATCATTAATGACATGACACATGCATCATTCAATCATGGAATTGCAAATACAAGTTTTAAAATTATTTATTTTATGTCAAGTCTTTTAAAAATAATAAACTTTATGCAAGGTTTAAAGCAATAAATTTAATATGATATGATTTATGTGATACTTGAATCATCATTATGAAATTTTATGTTTTAAAGTAATATGATAAGTGCACTATAATAAGTTTAAGAGTCGTGTGTAAGATGTGTCATTTGATAAGTTAAAATGCCAGGGGACATAAAAGACCTTACCTTTAGTTCCATCCAATTTCGATAAATTATAAATTATCTCACTTGCATATATGTCTTTCATACGTAACAGTCGCCGACAGGTGACTTATATAAGCGGATAAGTTTTTAAGTGGATGGTTCAGGTTATTTAATTATAATAAGGTTTTTGTATATTCTTTTTAAGACCTATGCATTACAAGCACTACTTCAAAAGTATAAACATGCCATAATTACTAGCTTTTTTTAAAATGTTTACATGTGTTGTATGCTTAATGTTCTAAATAAGGTAAGTTTATTTGCTGAGTAGTATCACCCACCTTAAGCTTCCTTTCATCTTTTTAGGAACTTCATGAGAAAAATTTGACAACATCATTGAAAATCGTTGGTCCCTTGGGCTAATTTTGGTTTAGCGTGGTCTAAGAACTTTTTTGGCTAAAATTGGGTTTAAAACATAATTAATATTGAGTTTCTAATTGTTCAAATTAATGGTCGTTTCATTGGGAGACTTTTTGATATTTTATTTTACATAAATAACTATAGTTTTGACTTATCAAGTATTGAAAATATTGGGTGTTACAAACACAATATCAGACAGCAGAAAGATGGATCAATAACCAAATAGATGCTAGCATGCAGATTCTACATAAAAGTGGTCGGTAAAATAACATTAATATGTGTAGAGAACAAGAGATTATGTAATACAACCAAAATGAAGAAAAATATTCATTAGAACGAAGCATCTCAGAGATCCTTAAAGATCCAACAGGCATACCTCATATCGATCCATTGTGACATTCATGCGACCACCACCTGATGCAATCTGCGCATCAACACCTCTCTTATGCAGCTCTGCAAGGTCATTTTCTAAAGTTTCCACAAATCCCACACTTGAACCATCTAAAACATCACGGCCATCAGTAAGAATATGAACACGAATTCTTTTAGCACCATGCTCACTAGCCCCTTTTAGCAACAACTGCAAAGAAAACAAATAATTAAACCAACAAAATAGGGAGAATCAATTTGAAACAAAAATTAAACTCAGGTCAGTTACATACTGAGGCCCCAACTAAACAACTTACCTGCAACTGATCAAGCCTGGAATGAACTCCTCCATCACTTAATAAACCAATCAGATGCAATGTGCCAGTTTCAAAACATTCTTTTATGTACTTAAAACCTTCTCCTTCATAAATTTTTCCTGAGGCAAGAGCAAGGTCAACGAGCTTTGCCCTGAATTTTGAAAGGAAAAGATAACCATTTAGAATGCAGCCACAAAACTGTAAAGAGAATACCTTTGCAAGGGTGAAATGTAGAAAAAGGGAAAATGTAATGAAATTAACAGAGTGGGTGGATGTGGAAATGAATTCAAGTTGAAAGAGAAGGATTGACCCAGAATAAAACTACTTTCTTTTTATCTCCCTTATAAAAATGATAGTCAAGGCTGAAATTAGAAGTGCTCAGGCCAGGAAAGGAATTCACATCAGAATGAAAGGCATGACTCATTGTCAAGGGCAAAGAACAATGAAAAATACAAAAGGCTTTCTTGCTTTTATAAAGCTCAAGATGGTGTCACTAACTCTGCCATTAAAAAAATAAAAAAGAAAAACCCAATAACCAAAACTGATAAGAAAAACAAACTCACCCCTGAGCATAAATGCGTCCAGCACCAAGAGCATTGTGTCCAACTTCACTGTTGCCCATATCATCTTCTGTTGGAAGTCCAACAGCCGTACCATGAGCTCTGACTAGCCTCCATCTATCAGGAGCACCCTATCCGAATAAAACGAATACTAATCATTAAACTCAACAGGTTTCCATCAGCATCTAAAAAGAGTTCCACCATACATCACTCAGTCAGTACTCAGTACTGTGCCAATAAGATTGGACCTGCTTTTCTAAATGATAGACATCACTTTCAAATAATTATAACAAATGTGATTGTTGTTTCAAAGTTCAAGAAAAGTGATTTAAAATATTTTGGTTCAAGAGAAGACCTTTAAAATAATTATAAGCACTAATTGTTATTTAATGAGAAGTTAAGGAAAGAAAATTTTGGATAAATCTTACCATCATAAGACAATTACCAATTAAGACAATGCTCTCAGAACCACATTTACCATTTTCATTTCATTTTTTCATGGCACATATTTGAATGTCTCACTCGAGATGACTATAAGCTAAAACATTAAATACTACAGCAAACACATCCAAAACGCGCCCCAAGGCAAAAAACCCAACGGAGGTCATGTGTCGGTGAAACATGCTGCTTGTGAGTAGGTTGCAAGGAGAACTTCCCAAGTCAAGTACTAGAATTATGATTTTTTAAAAGTAATACAAATAGACACAAACTATGACTTCCATGGCCGGTCCAAGGCCAAGTCATCTAGGCGGCTCCTCTAAGGAGGGTCGCCATTTTTTAGTTCTTAATTTTTATATTTTTTAAAATATAACAATAAAAAATAAATTTTTTCTTTGATTCCCTTTCCATTAAAGTATAGGATGACAATTACGACACGATAAGTCAACACAATATACGATTGAATTAAAATTTATCAATAAAAGTCGTATTATTTTACTATTATATATAATTTACTTGAAAAATAGTCTACGTTTTTTATTGTGTCAATCAACGCCACAACACATGAACATGCTCACGAGAGCCAAATCTAGTATACAACGTAATGGGAAAAAAAAAATTGCATTTCTAGGTTACATTTCAATACCACCTCATATGAAAAATTACTTAATAAATAAGAAATTTTAGTCTCTCCTTAGTCCCGAGCCTAAGACATTTTAGATTTGAAACACTCTCTTTATATTAATTAATTTTATTTGATTCATGTTAATTCTACCATATTATTTTTATTTTCAAGTAATTTTTTAATTGATAAACATTTAACAGTTCTTCAAAATGATGTCAATTACACTGTTTATTATTATATATCAACAATAAAATAGATTCATTCATCCATCCATCCATATAATGTAAATAAATTTATTAATTGTTTAAAACACTAAAATATATACTATATTTATTGAATTACATGAAATAATCTCTCTGAACGAAAATAGACGCATTAAAATATAAATTAAATTTATCAAGTCTTAAAAAAAATATAATTAATGTTCAAAAGATATATAATGACTCGATATTACATTTTGAATAATCTTATAGTGTCCATAGAAACAAATTTTATCAATATCTTAACTTTATTAGTTTATATCTTAAATCATTAAATATAATATATTTAAAATTTAAATTTAAAATTTCAATAAAATTATCAAATGTCATATATAAAGTTGACGGTAATGAGTCCTGCCTAAGGTAGACAATTGCCTGTGCCAGCCCTGACGGGTAAAAATGCATGTACCAACTAGTTATTGGATTCAGATTGGTAAGAAATTCAATAATAACATAATTACCGTCGCATCGAGAAAGAAGACAAAAGAATCAATGACCAAAGAAACCCAATACGCATGGAAGATGGATCCAAAGAAATGGATCTTGAAAGTTGACAGTAACTCATGGGCTTCTTTTCTTCTTTTTTTTTCTTTCTAAACAGTAACTCATGGGGTTCTAACTTCTAAGGGAAACCGTTGATCTGGGTTGGGGAAATCTCGAGAGTATGTTAACAGAAATTAAATTATTTATGCTATAATATGCTATAGAGAGTAGATAATACCTTCTTAAGAGAATCCATAGTGGGGGTGTCGGCCACATGGATGCAGTTGTACTGATCAGGTTTGGCTTCACCCCAGCCGTCCAAAACCACCAAACCCACGATTTTATCCTTTGGCAGCTTTGGATGATCCGCCAATTTCCAAGAAAATCCTGAGCTCCCCATTTCCTTCCGTCTGGATTCGGTCAAACAGCACAAATCAATCGATGATTCCGATTTCTCCCCCACGAAAAAAATTAAAATAATATTGGATAAACAAAGACACGCCCATAACAGTACAAGCGAATCTTCTACTATCAGAAAACGAAAGAAAAAAACATAAGAACCAACTCGAAGCATTTGCTACTTACTCGCTTAGCCGTTTACCAACTAGACTGCCTAAATGTCTCTCCCGTCTGCAACCTTTGAACTCCAAACACGAAAGCCGTGGAAGAACGATCAAGCTAACTGCAAGTTCAACAAAACTACAGAAACCGAATAAAACCTACATCTATTTGCCATATATTTACACACCCACATACACTTGTTTCCTACAGAGTGATCTTACGCCGTTCAATTAGTATAATACACGTGTCGTTTGGGAAAAACATCTTAAATTTTTTTCCTTGCGGTTTGGTTCACTGTAACCTTTTTTGTGAAACATATTAATCAAATCACAACCGTACAGCACAAGACATTCAGGGAGTCCACAAATCATAATAGCTGACTCATTGGCTATGAAGTACGCACGAAACATGTGATGCTCACCTAAAAGCATGCATATAATATATTGTAAGGCCGAGCAGCATACCTTTTCGGAATTCAATTCAATTTAAAGCAGATTTAAAAATAAAATTAATTCAATAATATATTTAATTTAAATTAAATTAAAATTAAGTATATTAAATTTTTTAAAATTAAATAAAATTAATTATAATTTATTTTTAAATTATTATTATATATATAATACGATATATATTAAAATTTAAATTTTAAAAAAATTATGATATTAACTTAAGTCATATTTAAAAATCAAATGTGCACTTTTCAAATTAATTATAAAATAAATATTAATGATTAAACTCATATTTATGTAATATCACTAATATATTAAATATTTTCTTTTTATTAATTAAATATTTAAATATTAGTTAGTCGATATTTATTATTTACGGTTACGTCAAAACTTATAAATAAGTTCACATATGCGTAAAAGATGTTCATAAGTTCATCATTCAAATACACTCAAACTCCATTTAATTTTAGTTTTTGTCCTTTCTAATGTGGTAACTTGCAGGTCGATATGTCTAAATAATATGATTAAATAAAAATTAATTTCAATTTTTATAAATTTAATTATAATTTTTTTATTTTTTACAATAATTTTATTTGAGTGTACATGATTATAACTCATGTATTAAACTTATACTTTTATTAGTAGGAAATCTTCGGACCTCCAAAAATATTCGAATAGTTAGTGGAGAATCACACACCAAAAATATTCTAGTAGTTATCAGAGAATCACACACCATTAGGAGCGGCAATTTTTGACACAACACGAAAGTACGACACAAAATTCGATACGAATTCGTACGAAATAACTTTGGGACAAAAGCGGGTCAACCCAAAAATATCATGTCAAGCTCGGGTCTGTTTCGAGTTGAACCGTTCAACCTTTTTTTTTTAATAAATAAATAAATAAAATCAAAAATATAAATAAGAAATTATAGCATTTGAACTAACCCTAATTTCACTTTTCATTTTCAGTTCAGGTTCAGCTATTCCTATTCGCATTCGACCATTCGCACTCGCCAAGCAGCCAACCACCGAAGCCCCCAACAGCAACAGCCAACTCTCCAAGCAGCGAAGCCCCCAACACGGCAACACCCACCCTCAGACGCTGGTCACAGCTTGTAAGTTGAGGTCCTTGAGGTTGATGAATTTTTTGTTCAATCAGAGTAAACTGCTCTTTCTTTTTCGTACTAAATTGCTTTGAGAGGACTGAAGAGACAAGAGGCAGGAGCCACTAGCCAGCAAGCAAAGCCAACTAGTATTGCTATTATTAAAGCTTATAGAAGCAACAATCTTTCCATAAACTCAGGTCCATCAACAACACTCTTTCACTTCTAATATTTTCTTTGCCGACTATTTCTTTCCAAGAGTCATTGCTCTGCTAAATCTGTGTTTTCAATTTGTTATTCGGTAAATATTGGAATGGGATCCCAATTGTTATAACTTATAACTTAGCATTTATTCTTTTTTTGTTGGATAAATTTCAATTCATGTTTTACAGTTTTAGCATATGCCTTCACCACTTACAAAGCGCATTTTTCCTTGGAAGAACATGGCCTTTATCTTTCATAGAAAAATATAAAATAATATAACTTTATTTGCTTTTTGAAAGATATATTTGATGAGTGCTCGAAAAGCACTAATATTTCGTGATTAATTGTGCTTAATTGTTTGATATATAGATTTATTATTATTGTTTATTCAATTAATTTCATAAATCTATCCATTCGAAGTCACGGGTATATTTTAGTGTATTTCAGGTATTTTTAGCGTCAAATGAGTCAAATAATGAAAACACGCAAAGACGGAACACTTACAGCGCTCGGATCACGAGTTACGGGCTAAACGAGACAAATATGTAAGCCTTACATAACGAGCCATCACATATGTAAGGGGGTACATGTGAAGAAACTGAAGACAAAGCGCGCCACGGCGAGGAAAAGTCATGCTGCGGCGGGGAGCTCTCTGGTTTTTACACAATTTCCAGAATTTGTGTTGCGCCGCGGCGGGAAAAATGCATGCCGCGGCGCGCCTATTCCTAATGCAATCAGGAATCCCTTACATCTATAAATACCCCCTTAGAGCCCCCCTTACAACAGAACTCGACCAATTCGTACACAACTCTTATTCTTCTCAATTTTGCGACCCAAACACTACATTCAATCAGTTTTGAGAGCGTTGCCACACTCTAACGAAGCGAGAGACAATATTCTAAGGATTCAAGGAAGCCAACGACGATCGAAGATAAAGCTTACGGAGAAGAACGTCATCCAATCCATAAGCGGTATTTAGATCTAGGATTTTCTTGTTGTTATAGAATTAATTCCTCTTCTCTATTTGTTAAAGTGTATGATCATATTTTATTTGTCTATGAATAATAATATGAACATGAGCGACTAGTTTAATTATGGATGTTTAGTTTGTGTTGCCATGTTTGCTAGAATTGTGTATGGTGTATCTTATTGATTTATGAATAAATTACTTTTTGATTAAGAGTATGTTTAGATGTTTGATTATGAATAATCATGGGCCCATTTGATGTTCGTAGTTAGGTTGAAAAATCTGAGAATTTAGTTATAGGAACGTCACCTTAACTTTATTCCGAAACACTTAATCAAAGCTTCAAGTTAGTGACTTAGTCATAGCATTAATTTGATTGGCATGTTTTCCTTGCGCATAATTTGATTGCTATTTAATTTACCCCCGCCAAAGGCAGTTAATTAGTTAATCAACAAAGAGACCTACCCCCGCCAAAAGGAGTTTCGTAATTAAAAGGAAAGCCGGTAGTTTTGTTTATATAGGACGTTCATGTTATCTCACCATACCTTTTCGATGCAAGCATGGTCAACCAAGCTAAACGTCCATACATCCTCTATTGATATTTGATTTAATTGAATTGATTGTTTGATTGCGATTTTGTTTTCGTTTGAGTGTCGTATGATTGTTCTCGTTACCAAAAACAAACAACCTTTTACAGTTTTATTAGCGTTAGGATTCTAGTTACTTAGAGTTTTAGTTTCACTAGAACTCTATTTAATTAGTGTTTTGTTTTCATTAGAACTTTGTTTAAGTTAAAAGTTAGTTATTTAAAACCACTGCAATTCCTTGAGAGACCGACCTTGGAAGTTGCTTGTCACTTTACTACGAGTGATTCGTACACTTGCGAGTACACATTTTAACACATCAATATTCGCCTATTCGATACAAACCCATAGTTGTTTTTTTTTTTTTTTGCTAAGATCACAAAGCCATAATTGAAAGTTGGGATATAATATAACATAAACTATTTTTACTAATATTATTCTAATATAGACACTCAATTTGTAATTTCTGTACATGTGAAGATTATCTTAGAATAATAATAATAAATAAATGTTAAATTAGCCTATTTTCGTACAAATACATTGCGGTAGAAGAAATGAAATAATATATAAAGTTTATAACTACTAACTTTTCTTTTCTATCAAAACCCAAACAAAATAGACTTTTTTTTAATCCATAAAATTTATATTGGAATACACGTTCATTAGCTACTCTGAAGTCTGAACTATAAAGAAAGATTTGAACTCACATTTTAAAAAATATAAGACACTGTTTTTACTACCATGCTATCACACTGACATATTTAGTATTTAAGTGTTGTACATTGAAAAGAGACATATTTAGTATTTTAGTTGAAATTATACATGTATTAAATATTGGAAAAGAGACATATTTAGTATTTTCAGTTCTAGATGTTTGCCTTACTGATCTGCAGTATTATTGTATAGAATATTGCATTATGTCATGCTTTTTAAAACAATATGTCATGCCTTAAATTATTTCTTTTTATGATATGTTACATTTATCTCATATAATCTTATGTGATATATAGATTAAAAGTAAAAATGACAGAATCATCAGAACAAGTTCAAGTTGAAGATATTGTGAGACTAATGATGAGGTTGATATAGATGAGGTGGTAAGTTTGGATACAAAGGAAAAAGGAAAGAAACGTTTGAAAAAGAGAGCTAAAATTTGAGATTATTTTAAGGATCTTTCAATTGGACCTAACAAAGAGGAGAAATCATCATGTATTTATTATGATGCTTCATTTAGATCTGAGTCATTTTATGGGACAGACAATTTTACTCGTCATTATGCAAAGTGTCCTAAGAGAGATAATCGTGATGTTGGTAAGGTGATTATCGATAAAACTAAGGAAGGGTATACAATTTGTTCCACTAAATAGCGATTGATGAGTGCTCGAAAAGCACTAATATTTCGTGATTAATTATGCTTGATTGATTGATATATAGATTTATTATGACTATTATTTCGATTATTTTCATAAATCTATCTATTCGGAGTCACGGGTATATTTTAGTGCATTTCAGGTGTTTTTAGCGTCAAATGATTCAAATGATGAAAACACGCGAAGACGGAACACCTACGGCGCTCGGATCACGAGTTACGGACTAATCAAGACGAATATGTAAGCCTTACATATAGTGTCATCACATATGTAAGGGAGGACGTGAAAAGAAGGAAAGCATTGCGCGCCGCGGCGAGAGAATTGCATGCCGCGGCGTGAGGCTCTCGGGTTTGATCCTGAAAACATAGAAGCATTGCGCGCCGCGGCGAGGGAATTGTATGCCGCGGCGGGGAGCTCTCGGGTTTTTGCATATTTTCCAAATTTTGTGTTGCGCCGCGGCGGGGAAAATACATGCCGCGGCGCGCCTATTCCTATTGCAATCAGGAATCCCTTACATCTATAAATACCCCCTTAGACCCCCTTTACAACCAGAACTCGAATTGATACACAACTCTTACACTTCTCAATTTTGCGACCCAAACACGACGTTCAATCAGTTTTGAGAGCGTTGCCACACTATAACGAAGCGAGAGACACTATTCTAAGGATTCAAGGAAGCCAACGACGATCGAAGATAAAGCTTACGGAGGAGAACGCTATCTGATCCATAAGCGGTATTTAGATTTAGGTTTTCCTTGTTGTTATAGAATTAATTCATCTTCTTTATTTGTTAAAGTGTATGATCATATTTTATTTGTCTATGAATAATAATATGAACATGTCTGGCTAATTTAATTATGGATGTTTAGTTTGTGTTGCCATGTTTGCTAGAATTGTGTATGGTGTATCTTTTTGACTTATGAATAAAATACTTTTTGATTAAGAGCATGTTTAAATGTTTGATTATGAATAATCATGGGCCCATTTGATGTTCGTAGTTAGATTGAAAAACCTAAGAATTTAGTTAGAGGAACGTCACCTTAACTCTATTCCGAAACACTTAATCAAAGATTCAAGTTAGTGACTTAGTCATAGCATTAATTTGATTGGCATGTTTTCCTTGCGCATAATTTGATTGCTATTTAATTTACCCCCGCCAAAGGCAGTTAATTAGTTAATCAACAAAGAGACCTACCCCCGCCAAAAGGAGTTTCGTAATTAAAAGAAAAGCCGGTAGTTTTGTTCTTATAGGACGTTAATGTTATATCACCATACCTTTTCGATGCAAGCATGGCCAACCAAGCTAAACGTCCATACATCCTCTATTGATATTTTATTGAATTGATTGTTTGATTGCGATCTTGTTTTCGTTTGATGTGCGTATGATTGTTCTCGTCACAAAAACAAACACCCTTTTTACAGTTTTACTTGCATTAGAATTCTAGTTACTTAGAGTTTCAGTTTCACTAGAACTCTATTTAATTAGTCTTTTATTTTCATTAGAACTCTTTTTAGTTTAAAAGTTAGTTATTTAAAACCACTGCAATTCCTTGAGAGACCGACCTTGGAAGTTGCTTATCACTTTACTACGAGTGATTCGTACACTTGCGAGTACACATTTTAACACATCAGCGATCCAGAAATATTTAGGAACTTGATAGCTCGGGCAATTATAATGCATGACTTACCTTTTCAATTTGTTGAATATGAAGGTATTAGAGATGTTTTCAACATCTTCATCCCGATGTTAAGTTAATTTATAGGAACACTACTAAGGCTGATGTTCTTAATAAGTACTTGAATGAAAAATCAAAGATTAGATCTATGTTAAATGCATGCCCTGAAAGAATTTGTCTGACCTCTGATTGTTAGTCTTCTTTAACCTATGATGGTTATATTTCCCTCACATGTCATTTCATTGATAATGAGTGAAAATTACAAAAAAGTGTGTTGAATTTCTCTTTCATGCTACCTCCACACGATGCCTCATCTTTATGTAATAAAATTCATTCTATGTTGCGTGAGTGGGGAATTGATAAGAAAACTTTTTCAATGACATTGGACAATGCTTCTGCTAATATTAAGTTTGTTCCATTGTTGGTCAATAACTTGAGTTTGTGTGGATCTCTTGTTTGCAATGGTGAATTCTATCACATTCGATGTTGTGCACACATCATAAATTTAATTGTTCAAGATGGTCTCAAAGATGTTGATAATGTAGCTTGTAAGGTTTGTGATAGCATCAAATATGTGAAAGGATCATAAATGAGAAAGGAAAAGTTTAAAGAATCAGTAAAATTGACAAGTTTGGATTCCACTAAAGGATTGAAGTTAGATGTTGCAATTAGGTGGAATTTGACCTATCTCATGCTTGAAAGTGCTTTATACTATCATCGAGCATTTCAACAATTATCTTTGATTGATTCTTGTTATGTAAATTGTTCTACAATGTCTGAGTGGGAAAAGATGGATAACATTTGTAGGTTTTTGTCATTGTTTATGAGATCACGCTCCAATTTTCTGAAACAAGGTATCCTACTGCAAATTTATATTTCCCTTCTGTTAGTTTATGTTATATTTCTTTAAAGAAAAAAGTGCAGAGTGATGATGAGTTTCTTAAAGGTATGGCAAATAAGATGCTTACAAAGTTTGAGAAATATTAGACTGATTTTAGCATAATATTGTCCATAGCTTTGATTTTGGACCCAAGATACAAATTGAAATTCATTAAATTCACCTACAAAAGGATCTATGGTCAATTAACTTTTGAATATGAGATTTCTTTAAGAAATCTCAAGAATAAATTGAATGAGATTTATAAAGAATACGCTCAAGATGTTTCTTTTCAAAATGTATCAACATCTAGATCAACAGTAATATTTAGGAACAGCGGTGATGATAGAGCAATAAATCATGGTTATGTTCTTTATAGAAAAGAAGAAGATCTAGTTGAGGTACAATTTATAATTATTTAACTTGTTTATTTATTACTAAAAGTTTATCTTATTTATTTATAAATTATAACTTTTGTTTTGTTTCTTAATTTTAGAGTTTCAATTCTTGTGGTGATGACACTCTACAAAAAAGTCAATTAGAGGCTTATTTAGAAGAACCTCTAGTGAAGCAATCGAAAGAAAATGGTAATTTTAACATCCTTGAATATTGGAAAGGAAACAATATTTGTTTTTCTTTTGTGGATGCTATGGCTCGTGATATCCTAGCCATTCCAGTTTCAACAGTTGCTTCAGAATCTGTGTTTAATGTTGGTGGGAGACTTTTAGATCAATTTCGCACTTCACTTTTGCCTACCACGGTTGAGGCATTAGTTTGTACCAGAGACTGGTTTTATGGTAATAAAGGTATTGTACAATTTTTTTAACATTTACATTTTTTGCAATAGTTTTATTTTCTCTACTTTTTTTTATAGATAATAAACCAAGTTTGGATGAGTTAGTGTAAGATGTTATGAGCGAAGTTGTAAATGAAGCTCATTCTCAAAGTTCAAATACTTAAAAGGTAATGATTACTTTTATATTTAAATTTTATTTTTATAATTACATGTGTGTTCACCTCTTATCTGACATGAGTTATTCTTCTACTTAATATAGCTAGAGAGGGAGAACTCAAAAATGTGACTATGGTACATGCAGCTGGGGTCAAGCTTCTTTTATTTGGACCATTTTTTTATTTTGAAACATTATTTATGTATTTTGTCATTTATTTGTAATTCAAGCACTTTACTGTGAAAGTGTGAATATTTTAGAACATATTGACATATTGGCTTTGTTAAGTGTATTATAATTTTATGTGGATCATGTTTAATAGTGTGAACATTTTGGTTTTTGGAATGTTTTGTCTGTTTTGTACATTTTCAGATTTTCAATTTGCAAGGGATGCTGCTATTAAGAAATTTACAGAGGATCCAGAATTGTGATGGCAGATGAGGTCGTTTCTAATATTATGTGGTTGAACTGAAAGTTGACTAATTTTATGGGTTATTTAGCTTTCCATTTGAATTATAAACAATGATTTTTCTAAAGTAGTCTTCTAGTAGTTCAAGTACTGGAAAGTGGAATGATCCAGACGTTTTAAAAAAGTTGGGCGAAGCAATGGGTCTTCCAGTTCGGGTGGAGTTAGGTTTAACCTTCAATATTTTATTAATCCTGTAAGCTATTTATAGCAGACCAAGTGATCCATTTACTTGGTATAATGGGGTTATTTGTTGCTTATAATTGTGTATATAATTTTACGCAAGTGTACGTGTCGCAAACAAGTAATATAATGATAAGAAAGATCGTTCCCACGGAGATTGAAATACTAGAAAATATCGTAAAAATTAACTGTTAAAATCAATATTTTATGTTTTTGTTTATTAAAATAAAATAAATAAATAAAATAAAATAAATAGAACGAGAGGACAAGAGTGAAAATACTGAAACAACGTTCAACGAGAAGGATATTAAGAATCGCAAGTAGATAAATCAGTTAGGATTGCAAATGTGACAAATGATGTAGACAAACTGCGTTGCTGCAGCATTGCTGTAGCAAAGTGCACCAGTAACTAGAATTGCAAAAATTACAAAGGATTATTCCGAATCTGCAATGTTTATATCTATGACTCAATGAAACATATTCCTATGCACAACTGAATTTAAGAACAACGTTTCATGCACAAATTCTATTAGGTTATGTGAGATAATTATATATTCCTATATTAATTTTTTCACACTATTCTAGCTTCATCCAATTTAAATTAACCTTTTCAGATTCAATTTTAGTTTAGTATCATATCAATTATTGATCACACAATCAATAAGAATAAATCAATAAATTAAGCATAGAATAACTAGCACCATTTGTCAAGCAAAGCATAAGTTTTTAAAATTAAAGCATAAAATCTACATACACTTGCACATCCACAACCCTAACTGAATGAAAATTTAGCCAAGCATATTTATAAAATTAAACATCAAAACATTCATGGTCAACATCAGATTCATAGAGTTATAGAAATTTGGAAAAACAATAAAAGAAGAATAGAAGAAGGAATAAATTAATAAAACTCCATTTTATTGAATCTCAATCAATTGGATTCCAAATCCCTAATCTCTCTTGCTTTCTTCAATGATTGTTCTTGCAAATCAAGCCTTCAATTGGTCTCTTTCCAAATCCCCTTTGATGTTCTGTTTTGCTTCTCCTTTTGCTGCACCAAATCTGCCTAGATTTTCTCCTCTTCTCTGTTGTGTGAATTCCCTCTTTTCTGTCCCATGGTTGCTGCCGCAATCTGCTATATGTATATATCCCTTGCTGCCGCCTATTTCTATCTGATTTTTCTCTCTTTTCTGTCCAGTTTTGCTGCCCATAATTATTCTGATCTATTTTTGCCTTTTCTGCCGCACAAAACTGTGTTAAATCAGCCCTATATTTGTGTATTTAGCTTTAGGTTTAATTGGAGACAATTTTTGGTGTGTTAATTTTCAATATTATCCCTAAAAAGGTGAGTTAATAAAAGCCCAAAATTGTCCTTTTGTTGAGAGTCCAAATCAGCCCTTGAATTTTTATTTCCAGATCAGCCTCTGTTTTGGCGCTGTTTTCCTGGTGTGATTTTGCTGCAGCAATGTTGTAGCAAAGCTGCAGCAAAGTTGAATTCTTGCATTTTCTTTGTTGTTTTCTTTATCTCCTGCAAGGGCAATGAAAATCTAATAAGTGCATATCAAAATATAGATCTTTTTATAGATTTCATAATTATTTTGAATTTATTATCAAAAAATTTACTTAAATCACAAAGTCCACAAATATTGTATAAATGAATATAATGTGCAAACATTCTCAAAAGAACAAACAATTATTTATGAATAAGAGCTAATAATACTCTAATAAATTAGAGTTATCATTATCCAACTTTGTATTTACTAATAGTCTAATTCCTTCACCTCCTTATCAATTGAATTGATATTTTATCTAATTTAATTTGTACTTTTCAAGATTGATAACCTCCTCCCAAATTCTTTGTATCTTGTAAAGGAGTATTTGTTGCTAAATTATCCTCCTTTTGAAGGTACACACATTTTTGAGCATGATTGGGACTTCGTGTATTCAATCATGTATATATGTGTGGATGTGTGTGTTGAAATGAGAAACTGGTAGGGAAAATATCGGATATGATTGGTACTGCCTTTTGTTGAAATTTTATTTTATTAATATGACCAATTCTGTGCAGTTTTATATATCTTTTACAAATTTTAGTTACATCTTTTTTAGGAGAATCAAAAGATATCAAACAGTTACTGATCCTAAAAGGAATTGGTTGGTGCCTGGACTATTAAAAGGAAATTATAGATCATATAATTTGAAAACACTTGCTTTTCTTACCTTGGCTATTGTTTATGAAGTCATTGTCAAATTAAGCCTGTTTTATGCTATTGTATGTTTAAATATTCCCTCTGATTGTCTTCGTATGCTTAATGCTTTTTGTTGACACTATTATTTTTTAAACTTGAATAACGGAGTTTTTGGGTACTCTTACTATGACATATTTCTTCCAATGCTAATTTTTATTTGTTTATTTAACAGATGTACCTTTCAGTTATCATATTTTTGTTTGTGGTGATATTACTGGAGGCTTAATTTTATCATTGATTATTGAAAGCTAAGGAACCTCCCTTTTCCAAACTCAATTTTGCAGATAGTGGTCTTTGCCCCAGTTGTTTAGGATATGTGGAGACATGGAGTCATAACCAGTATGAATCATGGCTCTATTTGCTCGTATTTTGACGTTTCATATTCTTTAAGCTCATGTGTTTTTTCTGGAACTTAGATTTTGGGAGACCTGTGCTTGATGGACCTTTTGCAAAGTAACAGGGACAAAAAAAACTTAAACGGTGGTTTTTTATTGATAAGAGAGTTGAGTGAATAAATTTGCAATCAACATACAGCTTATATTTGCCCCAGCATTGTTTTTGTATTATGATGGCACTCTTTCACCAATTATAGATAATCTTGATTGCTCTTTCATGTCTGATACTGTAAGAATTTTTCCAGATATTTGTGTCTTTACCAATAATGTAAAGGGCAGGAACACTGCTAAGGCCTAAGGCTGATGTTAAGTTAATTTGGGAATTGGTTTGTATGTGCAATTTAATATTAGCAGCTTCTCAATAAGACAGATCATGATCATTAGAATTTGTGTTCGAGTTTCGTGTTATTGATGAGTGCTCAAAAAGCACTAATATTTCGTGATTAATTATGCTTAATTGTTTAAAATATAGATTTGTTATGATTGTTTATTTGATTATTTTCATAAATCTATCAATTCGGAATCACATGTGTGTTTTAGTGTATTTCAAGTGTTTTTAAGCGTCAAATGAGTCAAATAATGAAAACACGCAAAGACGGAACACTTACGGCGCTCGGATCACGAGTTACGGGCTAAACGAGACAAATATGTAAGCCTCACATAACGAGCCATCACATATGTAAGGGGGTACATGTGAAGAAACTGAAGACAATGCGCGCCGCGGCGAGGAAAAGTCATGCCGCGGCGGGAAAAATGCATGCCGCGGCGCGCCTATTCCTATGGCAATCAGGATTTGTGTAAACCCTTACATCTATAAATACCCCCTTAGAGCCCCCCTTACAACAGAACTCGAACAACTTGTACACAACTTTACACATTACAATTTTGCGACCAAACACTACATTCAATCAGCTTTGGGAGCTTTGCTACACTCAAACGAAGCGAGAGAAACCATTCTAAGGATCCAAGGAAGCCGTCGACAATCGAAGATAAAGTTTTTGGAGAAGAACGCTATCCCATCCATAAGTGGTATTTAGATCTAGGTTTTCTTTGGTGTTATATAATTCTATTTTTCTTCTTCTTTCGTTGGAGTGTATGTTCATATTTTATTTGTCTATGAATATTAATATGAACATGAGTGGCTAATTTCATTATGGATATTTAGTTTGTATTGTCATGTTTGCTAGAACAGTGTATGGTGTATATTTTATTAATTTAATATAAACAAATTACTTTTTCATTAAGAGCATGTTTAGATATTTAATTATGAATTATCATGGGCCAATTTGAGATTCGTAGTTAGGTTGAAAGATCTTAGAATTTAGTTATAGGAACGTCACCTTAACTTTATTCCGAAACACTTAATCAAAGCTTCAATTTAGTGACTTAGTCATAGCATTAATTTGATTGCCATGTTTTTCCTTGCGCGTAATTTGATTACTATTTGATTTACCCCGATCGAAGGCAGTTAATTAGTTAATCAACAAAGAGATTTACCCCGACCGCAGGCAGTCTCGTAATTAAAAGGAAAGCCGGTAATTTTGTTTATATAGAATGTTCATGTTATTTCACCATACCTTTTCGATGCAAGCATGGTCAACCAAGCTAAACGTCCATACATCCTCCATTGATCTTCAAATATATCTGAATTGATTGTTAAATTGCAATTTTGTTTTTGTTTAATTGCTCGTACTTTGTTCCCGTTACAAATCAAACACCTTTTTACAATTTTATTAGCTTTAGGATTCTAGTTACTTAGAGTTTTAGTTTCACTAGAACTCTATTTAATTAGTGTTTTATTTTCATTAGAACTCTATTTAGATTAAAAAGTTAGTTATTTAGAACCACTGCAATTCCTTGAGAGACCGACCTTGGAAGTTGCTTATCACTTTTCTATAAGTGATTCGCACACTTGCGAGTACTAAATTTAACACATCAGTTATCTAATTTGAAATTCAGGTCGTGTTCTGGTTCGGGTTTCAAGTTCACCCAAATCTGATTGAAATTCAGGTTGTGTTCGTGTACGAGTTCAGGTTTGCAAAACATAACCTAATTTCAATTCGGATCGTGTTTGAGTTAAGCGTGTTCGTGTCAGGTTGGAAACGAGTTGACCCAAGCACGATCTGAATGACACGAACTGCCACCCCTACACACCACCCCTACACACCATGCTGAGAATGACATTAATGCCAACTACAATAGCCAATATATAAAGATTAAGTTTGAAATAAATGTAGTTATAATTTTTCTTTTGAATTTTGTAAATTTTTTGTTGAGTAATAATTAAATAATTTTAAATTTTCGATATGATGATAAATGATTGTTTGGTTTTTATTTTTATTTTTATAAAAGGTGATATTTTATTAAGGGAGCGGGGCCATAGAAGTCCCTTAGATTATGTCATGTGTGTCATTTGGTCCCTTAAATTATAAGTGGTGTCATTTGGTCCCTTAGTTTTAGAAAAAGGGGCCAATTAAGGACAAAACACATGATTTTAATGATTTTTTAATTAAAATATTATTTTTTAAGAGGTCAATTAATGAAAAATTGTATTATTTTAATGTTTATGATATTAAAATATTAATTTAAAAAATAATATTTTAATTAAAAAATCATTAAAATCATGTGTTTTGTCCTTAATTGGCCCATTTTTCTAAAACTAAGGGACCAAATGACACCACTTATAATCGAAGGAACCAAATGACACACATGACATAATCTGAAGGACCTCCATAACACTTTTCTCTTTTATTAATCCTCAAATTTAAAAAATACAAAAACAATATCATTTATCTAAATGAAATTAATACATATTTACAATGGTATATTCAATTAAGTTTTTAATGAATTTTTTGAAGTTTTAAAATTAAAGGTATTTAACTAGGATTTTTAAAGATTTTTAAAAGTATTCAATTATGATTTTATATAAGTTTTTATAAATTTATACGAGTTAGGTGTATTTAATAACGATTTTGTAAAAATATTTTAAAAGTTAGTGCTGTTCAAAAAGCTATTTTAAAAACTTATTGCTTTTTATGAATTTTTAATTAAATTTATAAATAAAAAAATTACTTATTACTCTTTTTACCATTAAAATTTTTATGAATTTACAATAATTTTTACTATTTTTTAAAAGACTTTGTTAAAGTTTATAATAGTTCATGAAAATTCTTTCAATTTATAATTATTTAAAATTATATAAAAATCTTAATTAAATACGGTCTCTTTAAATCCTAAAAATCAAATTATATACAAGAAAAAAAATAAAATTATTATCTTGCTCATTTATTTTCATGTCCACCACCTAAGAAGTAAGATTGAAGCTTTATATTAGTGAAATTTCATTATAAATAAAGATTTATAGCTTGTCATATTTTTAAAGATCTAAAATTTGTAAAAATATGCATAGAAAAACTTCACTTACACACGATATTTGATCTTTATAGAATTATACCAATTTTAGTCATATATGTTGCACTGATTGTAATTCATAATAATCACAAATTTAAAAGATTAATTTTGATTAAAAAATATTTTTATTGTTTTAATAATATATATTTTAAAAATAATTTTACACAATTTTATAATGAGTCATAGTGTCACTACCTTACAACTCACAAACAATAATAAAATTATTTAAAAATTATACTTTAAAATAATTTTTAAGGATTTATGAAGTACAATATTTATTATATAATATAAAAGACAAAAAAATGAGTCTCCTATTAAAAGCAAAAATTTTAACTCAAATAAAAAGTTGAACTGGGATCAATCACAAATATCATATCTATTACTATATTGTACAAACTGTGATTGCTTACCAAATTTTTTAATGTAATATAATAGTTTAGAACTCATGTTTATAACTATTCAAATTTAATTTCAATACTAAGAAAATAGACATATTTGTATCTGAATTTGTTATATGAAAATATCATGAATAAGAAAGTGAGTACACTTATACGAAGTAATATTGACATGTGAGTGATAATATTTTATATCATATATTTATAAATAAAAATTAATATAAAAAGTTATATAAAATAAATGGAGGCATAAAGTAAGATTAATAAGAAAAAATTGCAATAAGTGGTGATAAATTTGTATGATTTACTCAATAATCAATTTCAACAAATTGTCTTGAAAAAAAATTATTTTAAATGTCAAATAAATTAAAAATAATTGTCAATAAAAATAGAAGTAAAAAAAAAAGAAGAAGCAAATGATTGATATATATATATATATATATAATAAAAATCAAAATATATTAAAGTAAGGCATATTCTATAATTTAAACTATCTCAATTATATTTTAGACTAATTCCTAATGTTTTATCTCTTTTTAAAAATAATAAAAAAAATTATCTCTTTTATAATTGTCAAAAAAAAAAAATCAAACAAAATTATTATTAAATAAATATTACGAAGCAAATTTTTTATACATAAAATAATAGATCTATTAAAAATATATAAATTTTTAAACAAAATATATTATATAAATACAAAATATAAAAATTAAAAATATTATTCATCTTAAAATAAATATAAAAATATCAAAAAAATTAAAAGTATGAAATAAATATACTTACATTAATTATCTATTAAAAAAATATAAATTATCCAAAAGAATTATATAAAAGAAATAAAAAAATATAAATTATCAAACAAAAGTTATCAAATAAATATAAAATAACTAACTCTTCTCTATATATACTAATAGATTAATCGATATATAAGGTATAATAAATATTAAAAAAAATTAAATTAAAAAATATTAAATAAATATTATAAGCAATTATGAAAAAGGAGAGACTCTTTTTTACACCCAAAAGATAAGATTTAATAAAAAAAATTATTAAATAAAAAATATTGAATACATTGAAGATAATTTTTATTTATTTATATAAAGTTAATAGATATGGAAAAAAAAAAAAAAAAAACTAGTAGAATAGTCGCTCATTATTTTTTATTTTTTTGGTCGATATTAATGGAACTCCATCTCCATTAACACATTTCTAAAAAAAAAAAAAAAAAGGAAAGGAAAATATTACCAAGTGGCCATTTTAATTTGGATAGGCATTGAACAGGGTGATGCATAAGGAATTATACGTAGCCTACGGATAGAATTACACAGATACTGTAGATAAGGACGTAAATATAATAAACTGGGAGTTGGAGACGAGCGGAAGAGAAACCGAAATGTTTCGGACAGCGGGCAAGAGGACTGCTTCAACATGGTGGCAAATTCTAGCAAGTCGGATCCATTTTGGTCAGCGTAACTACTCACTGGCAGTACTCCCTGATGTCGTCGACCGGAATTCTGAATCATACATTCGCAACTCTAGAGCCATGGATGCCCTTATATCTGACCTTCAATCCCATATCGACAAGGTTTTTATCCGTTTATTTGGGCGGGTTTTATGCTTTATAGGTATGTGCTTTGTTTGGGGAGTTGACTTTTGTTTTTATTATTTTGTTTTTCTTTTCTTTGTGGAAGGTTCTTGCTGGAGGAGGACCGGAAGCTCTGAAGAGAAATAAGATTAGAAATAAACTCCTCCCCAGGGAACGCATTGATCGCCTCCTTGATCCCGGTGCTTCTTTCCTTGAACTTTCTCAGGTTTTGGATTTTTTTTTATTTGCTTTCCTTATCAATTTTGAGTTTATTGGTTACTGCAATTATTTATGAAATGAATATTGTCCAAAATTATGTTTCTTAGAAAAAATTATGATTGGAGTTAAATCATGTTGTATTCTTTTTATTCCTTTTTTCACTTTTAATCAACTGAAATTGTGAATATTTTCAGTGCATCTACTTATTACTTCGTTTTTTTTTAATGGTTGAAGCTTGCAGGTAATGATCTATACGAAGAACAGCTATCATCTGGAGGGATAATAACTGGAATTGGTCCAGTTCACGGAACACCTTGTATGTTTGTGGCTAATGATCCTACTGTAAAGGGAGGTACTTATTATCCTATCACTGTTAAAAAACATCTTAGGGCACAAGAGATTGCAGCTCAATGCAAATTGCCTTGCATATATCTTGTTGATAGTGGAGGTGCCTACCTTCCCAAGCAGGCTGAGGTATTCCCGGACAGGGATAATTTTGGTAGAATTTTCTATAATCAAGCTGTGATGTCTGCTGAAGGCATTCCTCAGATTGCGCTGGTATTAGGTTCTTGCACTGCTGGGGGTGCTTATATACCTGCCATGGCCGACGAGAGTGTAATGGTTAAAGGAAATGGTACAATATTTTTGGCAGGACCGCCTCTTGTTAAGGTCTGTTCCTTTCCTTAAGTTTCCCGTGCTTCTTATTATTACTTTTGAAATTTGTATATTTTGTTACTCATTTGTATATGTTATTTTGAATTTTATAATGGTTTTTACCAGTGTAGGACCGTAAGACCTAACTTTATCTCATGTAATCATTTGAATAGGCTGCTACTGGAGAAGAAGTATCTGCAGAGGATTTAGGGGGTGCAAGTGTTCATTGCAAGACATCAGGTGTTTCAGACTATTTTGCTAAAGGTATCTTTGGGCATCTACAAGTTACAACTCACATGCATGGCTTAATGAGTTACTGATATAGGAGGTTTATAGACAGAAGCAAGAAAATTGATTAAGAGAGAAACTAGATGAACTAGAATGATGTTGGGGTAGAACAGATGACCATGCTCTCAAATTCATAGCATCAATTGTAAATTCATTAAAGTCAACTGAATATTACCATAAAACAACTATTTATACTAAAATATGGCCTTACAATAGAAAATACTAGAGATATTAATAAGCCTATTTAGGCTTGGTTACTAGCTTATACAAGGTCATTGCTAAGATTTTGTCAAGATTAAGAGAGATGCTTGAATCTTTCACTTGAGCAAGCAACTTTTGTAGGAGTAGACAAATCTTAGATGCTATTCTAGCAGTTAATAAGGTTGTTGAGGAGTGCATGAGACAACAAGGAAACTTTGATTTTCAAGATAAACTTTGAAAAAACTTATGACCATGTTGTTTGAGCTTTTTTAGATTTTGTGTTAAAAGATAAAATGTTTGGGGAACGATGGAGGACTTGGATCAAAAGTTGTTTGAATTCCATGAATTTCTCAATAATATTATTGGGAAACCTAGAGGACTTTTGGGGCATCGATAGGATTGATGCAAGGAGATCATTTTTCTCCAGTTATTTTCTTGTTGGCAGTTGATGACCTAAGTAGATTGATGAAAAGATCAAAGAGGTTCAATTTGGTGGAAAGTTCAAGTGTAAAGGAAAATAGTATTGAAGTCTGTCACCAATAATTTGTGATTGATACTATCTTCCCCTCTACCCATAAGGAAAAGTTTCTAACTTGATTTCGGTGATTGAACTGTTCTATTATGTATCAAGATTGTAGTTAAATTTGTAAAAAAGTTGTCTTTTGGGTATCAATTGCGCAGAATATGAAGTTGTATTTGTTCACACTAAATTACAAGTGCACGGGTCGGTGTATAAGTTATAAGTATTTAAACATTGAATTGTTGTACCAAGAGGATTGGATTGATAAAGAGTTGAGTACTAGACTACAGTTACACTAAACTATTTAGACTAACGATAATTAATGAGTAAAACAATAACAAAAATAATAAAAACTTAATATTTATACTATTTAATCTAACACAACAACACTAACTAATTAAGCACAAAAAAGTCATACGAATTTTCTTTTAATTTCTTACACATGAATTAATTTTTCATCTCTAGCAATTACCAAACAAATTATATGATCAATTGACTCTAACCTATGTATGCATTCCTCTATCTAGTAAATTACACATAATATAGTAACCTAACTTAATTACTCTCATGTCAATTAAATTACACTACTATTCATTAAGAACATCAATTATGGACTACATACGCAAAAATTGTATCTTATTCTAGAAACTATGTATGCTATTCAATCAAAACAAACAATTAAATACTTCTCTCAAATCTACCTGATTGTCTCTATGGTATAATTATTAATTAGGCAATTAATGGCATGAAAATTAGATTAAATAATATAATTTAATTTGCATTTACATTGGAATAGAAAATCAAACTAATTCATTATATAAAAAAAATTGTGTTTAATAGGATTCTAACAAGTTTACCTAATCACAATAAGATTCAATAAAATTTCAAAACAATGATAAAATACAAGAGATAAATAAAATCAAAAGGATGTAGAAACCAATGCAAGAAACCAATCTCCTTTTATTACACAAGAAATCAATCTTAAATCTTAAAACCAATCTCCTCGACTATCTCCTGGGTGGAACTAAACTTCAACACCTTTAATCTTAAATTCTTTTATTGATTTGTCTAATTTTCTAAATTGTTGCTTCATTCTCCTAATATTTAGATTTTTGTAGAAAAGTGTTGAATCCTTTATTTGGTTGTTAAAGAGTTATATTTATATGTTAAATGTTTTAGGATACAAAGAATTGTAGTTCAAGTAGGAAATATGGTCAAATTAAGAATTATAGGCCAAATAGAAAACTAAAATTATGGCACTTATCACGTACAAAATCAACTCGTGCTGCACCCAAAATAAGCGTGTGCTGTTGCTTAAGACACACAAAGGTTTTGACAATCTATGGGAGCCGCGGCCTGAGGCTTTTGGATTGAATTCTGAACATTGCATGCTGTGACCAACATTTCCTCTCTTGTCATAGGTTGCTCGGTGGTTCTTGTTTGTATAGGCGCGCTGCGACATAAAATAATGCTCGTTGCAACACAATGCTTGTTATATTGATTATGTTCTTTTTTGCTTGTTTTTCTTCCTTTTACTACCGTTTTACCTACATTAATACAATTAAGCATAAATTAATCAATTTTAACTATATTAAGTTCAAAACAAGATAAATAAAAATCTTAGAAGTGCCTAAATAACTATACTTTTATAGAATTATCAATATCTTTAGCCTTGTGGTGTTATGTACACCTCCGCTTTCCTCCTGGTGGTGATCCAAGAGTTACGCATACTTGGTCACTAGTTATAGAAATATTTGAAACATGACTAGTAGTATGGAAGATATTATTTTCTCTAAATAGGACCCATTAACTTTGATTCAAGGTTATAAAATGTGGTTTTATGCTTAGACGTTTTTCTTGCATGAGGCGAGGTGTAAGCCTTAAGACAGTAGGAGGGGTAAAACTCATGCTAAAGTGTTGGATACAATTTTCTCTCACGATGCAGGTTATAAGAAAACTTAATTCTTACTATGAAGAAAACATTAATAAGATGACATTCATAAACTAACAAAATTATAAAACATCATCATAATTTAAAATTGAAATGATCATGGAAACAAGTCAAATGTAATTTTAGGAATATTAGTAGAGAAATGGGTACTTTTTTCTCACGTAGAATATGGATAAGGTCTAATCATTAAACACAAAGAGACTAAAGAATATGATAGAAGCAGGATACTTGAGGCCAAATGTATAATTGTACTCTTGTTGTTTTACTCTTTAAAAACTAGTTTTTAGCATAGTATGGATCGGGTATTGGATCACTAAAGATTTCAAACCACCTATGAAAAGACAACCTCAGAGTTTGATACATATAGTCTCCATAGCGTAATTGCACACCACTTAATTGCATAAGCCTTAATAAAAAAGACTCCAGCCTCATATAAGCCTTTTGAGGCTAAGCCTTAATTCATTCAATAAATGAGGCTTACTAAAATAGCAACTTCAAATAATGTTTTTGATTAATTTAGTTTTGTCAAGTCTTTTTATATACTACTTATCAAATTTTAAACTTAATTGGGAGTTGCAAAACAAATTAAAAAAACTAATGAGAGACTTTCTTTCGAAGGTGTTAGTGAATGAAGTAAAAACCACTTGGTTAATTGGGAGATAGTGCTAAGACTAAAGATAAATAGAGTTTAGGTATTAGAAATATCATTGCAAGAAATAAGACATTGTTAGGGAAGTGTCTTTGGAGATTTCCACTCAAGAAAAACTCACTTTAGAATAGAGTTCTGGGAAGTAAGTATGGGTTGAATGAAAATAAATGGGATGGTGGTGGTGGTATGCAAGTGGACACAATCCTCGGATGAAAATTAATAAAGACTAGTTTCTCCTTTTCTAATTTGAGTTAAAATTTGATTTTTGGGAAGATTTTTTATTGGATGGAGGTTATATTGAAACAAGATATCTAATATTGTATAGTCTATGTTTAGATAAAAGTGTCCTAATGAACATGTTTTTGCGAGAGGGTTGGAATCTCGTATTTAGAAGAAACCTGAATGATTGGGAAGTAGATGATTTGTAAGTTTGATGTGAGGATTGAAACGAATAACTACTAGAGTTAATAAAAGTGATATATGTAATTAAGTTAATGGGTCATTGGAAAGTATTTCATGTAAGTCTTATTTTGAGATTTTTTCGGATGATTCCAATATACTAGATTTTATGATAATGCTTCAGTGTGAAAGTGTTCTAGTCTGAGTAAAGTCAAGGTGCTTTGATGTAAATTGACTATCAAACAAGGAAATCATTGGCTTAAACTGTCTTATTGCGCAAAACTCAGCGGTGGTTGGATTGGAAAGTAGCTATAGGGTCGATTCCTCAAACACAACCCTTCTAACGCTGACAGTAGATGATTTGGGAAGGACAGATTATAAGAAAATCTGGAATTTCTATTAGTGATAAAAAACTGAGTACACAAAACACTTTATCCTGTATTTATAGACTACAATACTACACTTTAACCACTTTATTAATTATGATGCAGACTTCTAAAAAAACCTTGATATTCTCAAGATGCATAGATAATTTCTTCTAGAAATTCCAAAAGACTCTAGACTTTCTAAAAAGTTCAAAAGACCAACTTAAAAAAAAAATTATATATATATATATATATATATATATATATATATATATATATATATTTTAAGGAAACTGGAAAACATTACTAGACAAGACATTTTTCATCTGTGTTGTTCTTGCCAACTAATATTTATTTACTATTTTATTCTGAAAAAATGAGAATAGTATGAGTATTTTAAGCTTTGTTATTTTCTTTCAACTTATTTCGATTTCTCAACATGTTTTTGGGTTTCTAATGTTTCTTTTTTCCTTTTTTTAATTATAAGAAGAGAATTGAGTTTGAAAAATCAGAACAATTTAGGCAATAGATTGAGATTGACTGAAATCCGAATAGGGTAAGGGAAGAAAATTGGGTAAGAAAGAGAGATAATTTAGGGGAGAAGAAGACTAGAGTAAGAGGGAATGAAAGAGATTATATAAGAACTCGTGATCGATTTTCTTAAGAAAGAATATCTAATCCAAATATGATAATAACTCATGTAAGATAGGGATGGAAGCAAGAAAATTGATAAAGAGAGGAAATAGATGAACAAGATATGAGGTTGGGGTAAAAGAGAGGACCATGCTCTCAAATTCATAACATTTAAATGTCAATTCATCAAAATCTATCAAACAATACAATAAAATAACAAACCTAATGGCCATAGGCCATAAAATGGAAAATACTAGAAATATGAATAAGTCTATCTAAGCTTCTTCTTACATCACTTGCATTGCTTCCGGTGTGCATGTGTAATTCACTTTTAGAAATATTTTCTTTCTCAAGAGCTTTGCACATCTCTCTATGAGTGTAGCTATGTTACTTGGACTCGGGAACGAGTGTCGAATACGGATACATATACCTATCCAAGGTTTAGACTCGTAAGTTTTAAAATATTAGGATACGGGGATACAGATAATAAGTGTCCAATTTTAATATACGGACACTTGAACATGACTTATTGTTATATAAATTATATACAAATATGATACATTTGAATAAATATTAATTATATAAGTATTAATTAAAAATTTAAATTATTTTTAGATATAATGATTAGAATTTTAATTTTTTTTTAAATTTTTCTTTCATAATTTTATTTTAATTAAGTTATTAAATGTGAGATATTAAAGTGAAAGGAAAAAAATTGCTGAGGACTAGTCCTAAATTAATTGAGCCCATAGAAAATTCAGATTACAATTTTTAAAAGACAAAAGAAAAGTCCAAAGTCATGTTAAGTGCCCTAACTTTTAGGTGCCTCCTTATTTCCCTTCTTCTTGTTCTCCGGTATCTTTCTTTCTTTCTATCTTTTTTTTCTTCCTCCGTCGTGTCCAATGGATTTCTTGCGTGTCCAACGCAGATCCCACACTCGTGTCCGTGTCGTGTTGTGTCGACACAGGTGTAGTGGCCAAAAATGGCAAGTCTAGGTAACATAGGTGTGCAATGTGCTTGAGAGAGAGAGCACAATAAACCTAGGGAAGGAGGAAGGAGAGTTTATCTATTAATGAAAATGATATAATTTGTTAATTTTTTTCTGTTACTGTAGATGAACTGCATGCACTTGCCCTTGGGAGGAGTATCGTTAAGAACTTGCACATGGCTGGGAAAGGAGGGTTGTTGGGTGGGATGCAAAATACTTTCCTTGAAGATCAGGAACCACTGTATAATGTAAAGGAACTTCGTTCCATTGCTCCAACAGACCATAAACAGCAGTTTGACATCCGTTCTATTATTGCCCGCATTGTTGATGGAAGTGAATTTGATGAATTCAAGAAATTGTATGGCACTGTGAGGACATTTGAACTGTTTTGATATTCTAGTTTTTCATAGTTCTTTTATGCTAGTATTAATTATGTGATAATTCAATTCCATTCATGCAGACTCTTGTAACAGGATTTGCTAGAATTTTTGGACAGCCTGTGGGAATTATTGGAAACAATGGGATATTATTCAATGAATCTGCACTAAAGGGTGCTCATTTTATTGAGTTATGCTCACAGCGGAATATTCCTTTGATCTTTCTTCAGAATATCACTGGATTTATGGTATACCACTGATGAACTGTTTCCATGTCAATGTCTGACAATGTTTTATTGTTTTTGTCGGTACCTCCTGAACTTGAGTACTAAGACCTATTGGCAGGTTATTCAAATTAATTTGATATTAACGAAGCCTTGCTTGACAAGTTATGCTGATTGATGTCCAGGGAATTAATATAAGATGTTTATTCACTTTACTGAATGCTTTAAGAATTACAGTTTGTATCTGGTAGGTTGGCTCAAAATCGGAGGCAAATGGTATAGCAAAATCTGGAGCAAAGATGGTGATGGCAGTTTCTTGTGCCAAGGTTGGTCCTTTGAAATGTTATTAATCATTTTTCTTTTTTTCTTTTTTTAAGTTTGGAAAAAAATGATCTTTTACCTTGTAGTTATAAACTGAGAATGTTGCTATCTGTATAATCATGTGGAAATCCCCATTTTTTAGGGATTTAAAGTTCAAAATTCAAAATATAGTTAGATAGAAATTAGGAGATGTAAATAACAGTTTTGATTTTCTTTCCTTTATTTTAGTTTCTGTAAGTGGCTATATAAGCCTTGACAGTGTACGCATATTTTCATTCAGAAAAATAATAAAACACATTGTTTTATTCCACAAATCATCTGCCAATGCTAGCTTCTTTCTCTTCCTTGATCTGAATTTGATGTAGTATAATTGGCATCTATTCAGTCTTCAATTCCCCTCCCTTAAGTTTGCCCAACTAAGATCAATTTGAGCACTACTGAGTACCCCCTTATGTATTAAGTTGGAAAATTTTGAATTTAGTTGTGCCAATTTTTATTTATTTATACTCTGCCAGGTGTTTTAATTGGCAATAAATTTTAAAAATTTAGTGATGATGGCTTTAAAACCTCTTTTGACCTTCCTCTTTGACCTCTGTGTTTGTGCAACGAAGTGATTTTAAATACAACTTTCATTTTTTTGGATTTATTTGTTTCAAATTCCTTGTGTTGGTACTTGCTAGTTGCCAGTACTTGGCCGCTTAGTATTTTCCACACATTAACTGATGGAGGTTTGGCCTGTTTCTGTAGCCTACTTCCTATGCTATCATTAGAAACAATGCCTATAGTTTGAAACCACTTCTTCTTTTGGTTAAAGTGGTTTTAAATAGCTTAAAGCATTTTTAAGAATGTTTGATAATATCTATGAAAGGAAGTTTTAAAATTTTATGAAACATTTTTTTTACTTTTACGAAAGTAATCCATTCTTTTGAAAGTAGTTAATTAATTACTAGGTTGTCACTATAAATCATCTCCAGCAATTTTATGCCAAATATTTTAATGCTTTTCTTTAAACTGCTTTAAAATAAACCATTTTATATCAAATTACTTATTTTAAAACCATTTTTAAAATAGTCATATCCAAACGAGCCTATATTATAGTCTATATGCTCTCGGAAGAGAACTTGATTCCAATCCTCTTTTCAGCTTGTGTTAAGAAGACTTATGTCTAATTTGGGGTTGGGCAGCTTGACAATTAGTATAGAAAAAGAGAAAATTAAAGAAGGGATAGGTAAAGGAGAAATGCTAATATCCATTAAATTTGCAGCTACTTTTGCATTCATATATCTTATACCATGTTATGTGTCAAATTTATCTTAAAAATTGAAAAAATTATTCATTTTTCTAGTTAATATTGACATGTGTTACAACGATGTGGGTGCAAATTTATATGTTCTTAACATTTCTCATAGGTAAAGCACTTGCATATAGGTTCTAGGCATTATACTATTGTTTTGCATCACACAAAACACAATAAATAACTCCTTTCTAAAAATGTTGACTTTATTTTTCATTTCATTCATACAAAAATTTATATATGGAATGCTTAGTTTATCTAACCAAGTGGTATATGAACGGATGTTACCTTAATCCGAACCAAACCCGAATGCTTGGAACGGTTGAGTTCAAACCACCCCACAGGTTAGTCTGGTTTGATTTGGATTTGACCCAAAGTAAATCATTGCCATCTCTATAGGCAATGAAGATCTAAAAGGTTGAATAGGATCACTCAATTCAAATCTCCATCTAAAAAGTTTTACAATGCATACAAACTTTGCAGACCACAAAATTTCGCAATGCAACTTATCCACTACCAAGGATGGGCGTTTCAGTACTTCAATTTTACTAAAATTTCAGGGGAAATCTCATACTCTAAACATGCAAAATTAATATCATCATTGTGTTTTGTCAATGCTAACCATACGAAAAAGACTTCGTAGTATATTTATCAATGTTCTCATAATATCTCTTTCTTAAAGGCTAAACTCTTCTATTAGTTTCCTACCATAGCTAAAATCTACCCTTCGGTTGCTTTTTTTATGATTTAATTTACAATCTTTTGTGGTTCATTCATTGATATGGCATATAAGACTCTAGTTCTGTTTCAAGTCACTGTTCAAACCAATCATATATCATTTGATCTAAAAAGTCATCAATATTTTCTATACCTTAGATTTAGTCCAATTTTTGAATTATGCAAAGTTACATTGTAATGTCTAAATTGACAGTAACCCTTAATTAATTATGAAAGGGTCATATGTGTTAGAATTTAACCCATATTATAACATGCTAGATTGGACCAAAGTTTGAAAATTGAAGAATTCGGAGGCTAATTAAACAAATAAAGTATAGGACCAAAATATAGATTTTAAAGGATGGAATTAATGAAGTACGCATTCTCTATTTTTCATTAAAGAATCTTCAGTGCAGATCATGCATCATTTGGGAAGTCCAATCGTCCAATGACAACTTGTAGAATTTCAAATATGTTTAAAAGAGTTGAGATCCTTTTCTATAATTTTAACCATTATTTTTGCAGGTTCCCAAAGTTACTGTAATTGTTGGAGGAAGCTTTGGTGCTGGAAATTATGCAATGTGTGGCCGTGCATATAGTCCCAATTTCATGTTCCTTTGGCCAAATGCTAGAATATCTGTGATGGGTGGTGTTCAGGTAACCTAGTCTTCTATGCACACTTACTAATGATCAAGATATCTATAAAATGTTCTCTCTTACGTTGGATGTGAGTACGGTTTTATGTCCCTTTATCTAATATATGCA
Source organism: Elaeagnus macrophylla (assembly GCA_029378325.1). Classification (NCBI taxonomy): domain Eukaryota; kingdom Viridiplantae; phylum Streptophyta; class Magnoliopsida; order Rosales; family Elaeagnaceae; genus Elaeagnus; species Elaeagnus macrophylla. The sequence goes on along the minus strand of JARDWI010000041.1, from coordinate 117,547 downwards.
TTATCCATTCGCCATATTATTTGTATATGGTCCCCTTGTTATTTAGATTATCGGTGACTTTAAGGTCATATTTGGTTGACAATAATATGAATTATTAAGACTTTTTTGTGTTTATTTTAATTGTTAATCTAGAATGGAATGTAAATCATTATAACAATATCAGGAATACTCATTCCTCTTACTTTTCAAGAATACGTATTTGTATAATCATTTATTATTTTTTCTCATTTTACCTTATTATTTTTTTTTTCTAATTTTACTCTATTTATAATTTTATAAATGTTACTTTAATATTTATCATTATTTTGATTTAACTGCTCAAACATACAATAGTGATGTGATAAATTTAGTACTCGCAAGTGTACGAATCACTCGTAGAAAAGTGATAAGCAACTTCCAAGGTCGGTCTCTCAAGGAATTGCAGTGGTTCTAAATAACTGTATTCTTAATCAAAATAGAGTTCTAACAAAAATAAAACACTAATTAAATAGAGTTCTAGTGAAACTAAAACTCTAAGTAACTAAAATCCTAAAGCAACTAAAATACTAATTAAATAGAGTTCTAGTAAAACTAAAACTCTAAATAACTAGAATCCTAAATCTAATAAAAGTGTAAACAAGTTGGAATTGTGACGAGATCAATGGTACAAACAATTAACGAAAACAATATTGCAAGTTCACAATCAATTCAAATAGATTTGAAGATCAATGGAGGATGTATGGATGTTTAGCTTGGTTGACCATGCTTGCATCGAAAAGGTATGGTGAAACAACATGAACGTTCTAAATAAACAATATTACCAGCTTTCTTTTTAATTACGAGACTGCCTTCGGTCAGGGTAAATCTCTTTGTTGATTAACTAATTAACTGACTTCGGTCGGGGTAAATCAAATAGCAATCAAATTATGCGCAAGGAAATAAATGTCAATCAAACTAATGCTATGACTAAGTCACTAATTTGAAGTTTTGATTAAGTGTTTCAGAATTAAGTTAAGGTGACGTTCCTATAACTAGATTCTAAGATCTTTCAACCTAACTACGAATCTCAAATTGGCCCATGATAATTCATAATTAAATATCTAAACATGCTCTTAATCAAAAGATAATTCATTTATATTAAATTAATTAAAATATACACTATACACAATTCTAGCAAACATGGCAACACAAACTAAACATCCATAATAAAATTAGCCGCTCATGTTCATATTAATATTTATAGACAAATAAAATATGATCATACACTTCAACGAAAGAAGAAGAAAATAGAATTCTATAACAACAAGAAAAACCTAGATCTAAATACCGCTTATGGATGGGATAGCGTTCTTCTCCAAAAGCTTTATCTTCGATCGTCGACGGCTTCCTTGGATCCTTAGAATAGTTTCTCTCGCTTCATTTTAGTGTAGCAAAACTCCCAAAGTTGATTGAATGTAGTGTTTGGTCGCAAAATTATAATGTGTAAGAGTTGTGTTCGAGTTCTATGTAAGGGGGACTCTAAGGGTATTTATAGATGTAAGGGTTTACACAAATCCTGATTGCAATAGGAATAGGCGCGCCGCGACATGCATTTTTTCCGCAGTGGCGCAACACAAATTCTGGAAATAATGTCAAAACTCGAGAGCTCCCCGCCGTGGCATGACTTTTCCTCGCCGCGGTGCGTGTTGACTTCCTTTCTTCATGTTTTCCCCATTACATATGTGATGGCTCATTATGTAAGGCTTACATATTTGTCTCGTTTAGCCCGTAACTCGTGATCCGAGCGTCGTAAGTGTTCCGTCTTTGCGTGTTTTCATTATTTGACTCATTTGACGCTAAAAACACCTGAAATGCACTAAAACATACCTGTGATTCCAAATTGATAGATTTATGAAAATAATCAAATAAACAATCATAACAAATCTATATTTTAAACAATTAAGCACAATTAATCACGAAATATTAGTGCTTTTCGAGCACTCATCGAATAGTGCTGTTTTCTTTAAACTCCATTCCTATTACCATTGTCATTCTCATTACGTTTTCATTTTATAAATCAAATATAACCTAAGTGAAATGTGATAATCGCCAATGTAATAGTTTCTAATAGATATAAAGAAAGTTGTGCTTGCAAGATTTTAATTGGTGTGTCAGATGGAACTGTGAAATTGCTATGTAACATGGGTTTTAGAGTAGTGATATTTAAAATGTATATTCTAAGGCATTGTGGTGATGAAATTTTATTTGGTAAAACAATAAAATCTTTCTTAAAATTTGTAATTATAAGAATAATACGTTTTATATCTAGTTTATATATTTTTATTATTAAAAAAGTTACAACTTATTATTTTATATTAAATATCGTCAAATTGGACATCTTTAAGATTAACTATGGCCATTGAAACTCGTTCTATGTTAAACTTCGTCGAATTTGATCTATTCAATATAATTTGGTGCTATTTTTGTCTTTATAAATTTTAAGTGTGTTATTGTAATGTAATTTTCCATTTTTGATTGTTAAGTGGCTGCAACCCGGATTGTCCCTGACTCCCTTGATCTGCTTTGGAACTTGTAATTCTTTAATGTCTTGTCAATTTTGGAATGTTGGATATATATTGATTCTTCCATTTCAAATTTTGTATGTTGCTGTATCCTCCTTGTCTATTTCCAATCCCAATAGATGTATCTGTTAAAGGAAATGTAGAGCCTATCACACTTGCATTTGCTTCAGATTGAATTAACGTTTTTTTTTCTTTTCAAATTTTCAAGGCTGCTGGTGTACTGGCTCAAATAGAAAGGAGCAACAAGAAAAAGCAAGGGATTCAGGTAGGTTTGTCGTGTCTTTGAGGAATGATGTTGTTTATTATTTTGTTATTGTCAAGCATGCTTAATTGCTTATCCTTGTCTGTGTTAATTCAGTGGGACAAGGAAGAAGAGGAGAAATTTAAGGCAATGACAGTAAAGGCATACGAAAAAGAAGGAAATTCTTATTACTCCACGGCGAGGCTATGGGATGATGGAGTAATTGATCCAGCTGATACAAGAAAGATTATAGGTCTCTGCATCTCTTCTTCCATGAACCGTACCCCTGAAGATACCAAGTTTGGTGTATTTAGGATGTAATAAAAATGCTACTTTAGAGAACATTCCACGCAAACAAGCTCTCTTCAAATATTCGGACGTAAACTTCACATTTGTTTCGAGAATTTAATAAGGGCTCATAACGTGTTGGATAATTGGATCCATGACCAGAGTTATTAGTGTCTCGTAGATGTCATCTTCTGGAGGAATCGGATGCTACTGTATGAATAAGTGTTTTGTAATTAGTTGCAATTTCAAACTCAATGGACTGTTGCATTCAGTCATTGATATGTAATGTTCAATTGATTTTATTTTTTGATTATAGAAAAAACATACATGCACCGAGCAAAGAGTCTTAAAAATGAAACTTCATATATTAAAGAATTAGGTCATCTAATTAAATAATTTTTTTTTCAAAATTAATGACTTATTTAGCAAAATGCTATTTCACATATAGTTGTAACCTATATACATCACAATCTGAAAGCTAAGGTTAGTGGTGTCAATTCTATCATGTCATATTTGTGTGTTAGGTTGATGTTATGTGGTGTATGTGGTCGTGTGTTAATTTACACCATATAAAAGCTAGACTAATTTTTGTCATATAAACTATTTATAAATGAAAATATTGTCACATGTGGGGTGTGCAAAATTTACCCAACACAAATTCTGGGACCAATTCAACTCAACATTTTCAATTATGAGATTTTATTAATTTGGATTAATTCTTAATTTGAAAAAATTAATTTATATTTGGTTAGCTTAGTTCTCACGTTTTTAAAATTTTTTAAAAGTTAAACTAATTTAATCCATTTATTTTTATTTTAGGCAATTATTTTTTAAAAATTTCTTAAAATTTTATACTTTATCATGTTTAGCAAATAGCATACTCAATGAACTCGGAGATATTAATTGTTTAAGTTAAAAGTTAAACCAAGTTTCATTATAATATTTATCTATTATGAATACGTTGGAAGTTCACATTGTGCAATTTGATTTTTTATATATGTTTTTTTATAATAATTTAAATATTTTATTCTCATTTTTTATTTTATAATAGATAGTATATACTAAAAATTTGAAACGGTATGTTTTGCTTTGTTATTTATTGTTATGTTATAATTTTTTTTTTACGAGGACAACATTTTTTTATATCTCTAATGATATTTTAAACTTGGTTTTTGCCTTCTAACTGTTAATGTAATATGAACAAATTTTGACTATTTTAGTTGTTAGAGATTGGATATGTGAGTAGAATTCATGCAGTAACTTTCAGATCAGGTAATCTCCCTCTTCTCATCCTTTATATCGAGATATTAATTTTAAATTATTTAATTATTTATTCATTACAACTATATCATCTTCCATATAATTAAGAGATTAATATACATTATACGAACAATATTATGGATGACTTGGATATGAGAATTAACTAATTTTGCTAAATAAGTCAATATTATTCTTTATTACCTATTTGTCTTACTTTTAAATATAACTTACATTTTATAATTAATATGAATAACAATGAAATCCAAAACCTTCAAATTTAAATATTATAAACAAATCAACTGTAACACTCCTATAATTTATTTGCATATTATCTAAATATTTTATTAATTAAAAATTCTTAACATAATTAATTATGACTTTATTAAAAAAAAATTGAAATATTATTTAGACATTAAATAGTAAATGATATTAAAGCTAATAACCTTATATAAAAACTTGCAAAAATTCAGCCACCATTTAAAGTTTACAATTTATTACATAATAGAAATGGAACTTAATCCTAAGGAACCAATAACATTCCTAAAAAATTGTCAAATCCACATCATAATGTTTCAGAAAAAGCGAAGGGAGACTTGGGATAAGTGAAACCACTTAGTAAGCAAACTTATCTTACTTTTGAACATTAAGCATATAGACACAGGTATACACTTAAAAACAAATAAGTAAATATGATATGCTTATGTTCATGAAATAGTATTTATAGTGCACATGTCTTAAAAATAGCATATAAAATATTATCATAATTAAATAACTTGAATCATTTACTTAAAAATTTATCATAATAGAGCCTTAAATAAGTCACTCGTTGACAACTAATACGTATAAAAGACATATGAAAGTGAGATTTTACTTATAACTTAACAAAATTGAAATTCTATACATAATTCTCACATGCACACTTGTGTCCGAACCAAACGTAAGGATTATTTTATCCCTGAATATTCTAACTTACACGAAAAATACATCCCACACACTGATAACTTATTATATTGTACTTCACTTATCATATTGTTCCAAAATATAAAAATTTCATAATTATTGTTCAAGTATCGCATAAACATATCATACAAAACTTATTGCTTTAAAACCTTGCATAAATTTTTTTTTCAAAAGCTTAGCATAAAATAAATACCTTTAACACTTGTATTTGCAATATGATGATTGAATAATGCATATGTCATACATTTAATAATCATGTAATTGTAAGCACACTTAATGGATTTAGATAGATATAATTTCATATATCGCATAATCATAGCACATGAACATCCATTCAATATATGAAAACATAAAACATACTTAATATTGCAAGTAAGATATGTCAACTTACCTGATATAAATAGTTAACACAGTTAAGCTCATCAACTAGCTCACTTGAAATTCATCCTAAATAACTTTTTAATTGAATAGATATTAGATTCTCATATTTTTTTAAATTATCTCCTTTTTATAACTTAATCAAAATAATCAAAGAGTATTATTTTAATACTTAAATTCAACCCTATTCTATACATAATATTTTTTTCCCAAAAATTTCATATTTTCTATCACAAAATTATTTGTCATAAAATTACTAAATTTTACAGAATTCTTATCTCTATACATTAAAATGTTCAGTAAAATTTTCAAGTAAAATCGAATGCTTAATAATTATAAAAATGATTTTTATTTACTAACTTTTAAAGCTATCAGTATAAGAAAATCAATAACTCTACTAAAATTAAACATTTTTAGAAAAAATAGGTAAATCATTTCAAACTAAAATTTTTACAATATTTCTATAACTTAAATATAATTATTAATAATAAAAAATTTAAAATATTTTTGAATCTATTTTCATTGTTAAATTGGGTTTGAAACTAGTTCAATAAATTTGCTAGAGAACTTTTTAGCAATGAATATATATAGATTAAAATTTTAAAAAATATTTATATCTAATCTAAAAATTACCAAATTTTAAAAATCATAAATAAGACATAGATAATGCATTATAAAAATTTTCACATATTTTTAACATTTATAACACTATGAACTAATTCCATAATTTTTATTCTAATCTGTCAATGTCTTTATTTTTAGCAAAAAACTTAATATTCATAAAATTATATAAAATTAAATATATATTATTAATAATTTTAAATCTAAAATTTTTCTTATTGTGTCTAGTTACAAAGATAAAAATTTGATATTCAAATTGTAAATAAAAGATATATAAAATAATCCTAAATTTTGAGTTATTCTTAAATTGATATATTCAAAAATTCATAACAAATTCAATACATCTTTTTTTTTTTTTTGACAAATAAATATTAGTTAAACTCGTCAATAAGTCTAATTTGATATAAAAATAATTTCAAATTTTATTAAGCTGTATAAGAGTTCAAATATAATTTATTTTCACAATTTTACAGAATTTGTAACGCCCCGATATTTTACATACAAATAAAGGCATTATCTAAGCATTCTATTGATTGAAAACCTTGAAATAATTGATTATGACTTTAAATAGAGAAGATTTTATAGCTAAAAAAAAAACTTACAAATAAAAACTTGCAAAAAGTTTAGCACTTATTAAAGTTTACAATTTATTAGTTAAGAAAAAGGGAATTTAAAACCTAGGGAACCAATAACAATCCTCAAACATTGCCAAATCCTCATCATGGTGTTCCTGAGAAAGTGAAGGGAAACTTGGGGTGAGTGAAAATCACTCAGTAAGCAGACTTATCTTACTTGAAACATTAAGCACACACGACACATGTATATACTTAAAAACAACAAGTAAATACCACATGCTTAATTACAACAATTTATTCAAGACAAACAACATGTCAATGCTTGTGTTTTCAATATGAATGTCGATGTAATGCATGGTCTCTACTTAAACAATGATCTTTGAAAACCATATTTCAAATAATGTCGTGACTCGTATCCAAAACGTACAAAAATTTATCTTTCTTAATAGGTCGCTTCTCATAGCAAAACGTTCAAAAATGATCTTTCTCAATATGTCACGACTCATAACAAAACTGTTCAAAACTATATTTTATAGAATGCCATGAACTCTATCGCATGAATGGTGGAGCCAATACAAAATGTCACCCGTCGGCAACCAGAAAAATAAATCACCCGTCGATGACCAAACAATAAATCACCCGTCGGTGATTAGCACGCGTGAAGGGTAAGTGCAAGTGAGTCATAAAATCGTAGGGTCAAAGCTGGAATTCCATAACAAATGCTCACATGCAAAAATACGTCCAAACCATATGGTAAGGAACCAAATATCCTCGGGTACCCAAGGACACCTCCCCCACACGGCTCAAAACAATTACAATATGCTCCCAATTAGAGTCCAATCATAACGATGGTCAAAAGCATTCTATCAAACCATTTTCAAAAATCTGTTTGATTTTTAAAGTCGAAAGTTATAATTCAAAACATGAGTTTTTAACATCAAAAGTTTTGAATGTTATGCATATGAACATGCTTATGCCAATACTACATAACCAATAATCAATTATACAAACATAAAGCACATATACATACGAAAATGAGATCACGCTATCTATTTAGCCATAACGGTTACAAACAAAACATATATGTAAAAACAACCATGAAAATATTCATACACAAACAAAGCAAACAATACTTAATATTACAAGTAAGGTTAGTCTACTTACATGATACGAATAACTAGCACAGCTAAAATCACCCACTAGTTCGCTTGAAATTTAACCTAAATACATTACAATTAAATAAATATTAGATTCTCGTATTATTTAAGATTACCTTCCTTTTCCTAATACTTGAGTCTAACCGTCATTTAGGCATAATATTCTTTTCTAAAAATTTCGTATTTTATCACAAAATTATTAGTTGTTTTCACTGTGAACGGAAACTAAATAATTTATTTTAGGCTTAAATGGTGTCATAAAATAATAACATTATATATAATTTTCATAGAGGTATAGTAAAATGTCCAGTAAAATTTATGGGTAAAACCGAATGCTTAGCAATTATAAAAATAATTTTTGTTCGCTAACTTTTAAAGCTGTCCATTTAAGAAAATCAGCGACCCTACTAAAGTTAAACATTTTTAGAAAAATATTAGTAAACTATCTTCAATTGAAATTTTTACAGTACCTCTATAACTTAAATATGAACATATATATAAATTTTCAAATATTTTTGAATCCGTTTTCATGGCTAAAACAGGTTTTAAATCCAGTTTATAAAATCTGCTATAAACGTTTTTAGCAGCGAACATATATAAATAAAAAAATTATTAAATTATTCATATCTGATCTAAAAATCATAAAATTTTACCACATAATAAATAAGACATATATAACATTATATAAAAATTTTCATATATTTTTAACATATATAATACCATAAAATAATTCAAAACTTTTCGTTTTAATCTGTCAAGTTTCCTGTTTTCAGCAGAAAATTTTGACTTCGAAAAATTATATAAAATTAAATACATGGATTTTTATAATGATTCTAAAACCAAAAGTTTTATTTTTATGTCTAGTTTCAAAGATAAAAATTTCACGTTCATATCAAAATCGGAACTCATATAAAATAACCCTAAAATACGAGTTGTTCAGAAATTGACAGATTTAAAATATGAACTTCGAAAATTCATAATAAATTCAATATAAATTATATTTTGACAAATAAATATTCGTTAGACTCATCAATAATTATAGTTTGTTATAAAAATCATTTGACGAATATAAAGGTTCATAAATAATTTATTTTCACGTTTTAACATAAATTTTGCAAATAATTATCTTATAAAAATTCCTAAACACTAGCCATAAACTTTTACATCAAAACTAATAAAGTGAGGGAGAGTAATTAAAAAGCTTACCTAGCTTACTTCATAAACTTCTATTCTCTTATGGTTATTGTTGTGAGAGACATATAAGAGAAGAATAGACGTAGGGTTTTTTTTTTTGTTTCTCTTTTGGTCTAGTAGAGAAATTATATACTTTGGTCTCATAAAGAGTTTATAAGTGTATAGAAACCTAATGTAATTAGGAATTCTTTAATTATTATTATCATTATCTTTTAATTAAATAAGAGTCTAATATATTGTATACAACTAATTCAAATATACTTTTTGCTTTATCTTTAAAGAGTTTGTTTACACTTATAATTCTATTTTAAAATTATAACTTATTCTCAAATAACTCTCTATTTTTATAATCAATGTTATTTTAAAATTTTAGGATATTACAATTCCTCCCCCTTAAAAGAATTTCGTCCTCGAAATTCATCAATCATATTCCATAAAATATAATTAATTTAAGCATAATAATGCCCTTAGACGAACATAAATCCGTGTCATGTTTATAAAGTAACTCAATATTAATCTCATGAAGTATAGACCATATCAATCACTTACAAAGTGTTCCTACTAACATTTGCATATTTATGTGAAATATACAAATTTTATTTTATGCAATTGCTACTAATGCCTACTACTCATATCTTGCTCTACCTATATCAAATATATAATTATGAATTGACTTCCACTTATGAATATCTTACTCTTAAGACTTACGAGTTTAAAATTTCTATTTGATAAACCAAGTAATTTATATTAGAATCTATACATTTTGATCTATTGCTACTTAGCCTACTCATAGGTAAGGATGAAATTAATTGTGATTACTTATCACACCTATACTCAAGGGTCCACCCATGGTAAACTAGGCCACTTTTCTTTAATTGTAATTATCATATCTCTAAAAAAAATGAACAATTGAGATATTAGTAACAAAGTAACAAAAATTTTCAATTAAATCAATTAGGTTCATTGCCTCCAAATGTATTCTCTTTATCACTTGACATTAACACATTTGTTAAAACATAAATATATTTTTCCCACATGGGTGAAAGTGTCTCAATTCTCTAGCATAAAGTCCTTCATTAACTTGAAGAGGTCATAAACTTAAATACAGCTTGCAATCAATACTCTTAAAATATCCATCATAACAGGTAATTTTCTTATCACCTAACAAGCAAAACAAATATACACCAATTAGAGAACTACTACTCAAATAAGATAAGGCTCTTTAATTCATGACATCACCTTCAAATTTAATCATCTAGGTCTCCAATCACCAATAATAGTAATATTTTAAAGTTCATACTTCATAAGGCATTGTTCAATTCTTGTTTAAACCTGAAGTCTATTTTATTTCATTCCCTAAAGTTATGATCTTAAACAATTAATATTAATCTTCACTGATAATTGGTCACAAAGAAATAATGGTTATGATCATATATCAAGTTCTTTAGTTTGATGCCGATAACCTGATAACTTAACACCATCAATTATAAAATTTGAGTTAATCTTTTGTTCTAATTTATCTTGCTAAGTTTCAAAAAATTATATCGAACCAACTTAAATTATTTTTCCTCTTCTCCTTACATCTTAAATGTTCACAATCATTTTTGACCATTATCCTAATTATAAGACCAAAATATTTTTATCACTTGTCATGAAAACTTCAGCGCATTGAAAAATATTCATTTTTTCTTAACTTGTTCTTGGATGTCATAGCTTACATTACCAAATAAACTAAACAGTGTATTTAACCAATAACATTAGAATCAATGCATTTAACAATGACAAGGGCAAGCTAAGTATGATACTATCTTCTTCCATCTTAAGAACTTACTATCATAGATATATATACAGTAAGTAACTTATAGTAATCACAACATTTCTTAATTTTTTTCTATATCAAGTTTATATTTCTAACACTTAATATTATGCTATGAATCCCAACATCCAATAACGTTTCTTTATCCATATTTAATAGTGGGATACTGCATTAATATCATTATTTTTTGTATATTCATATTACTATCATCATCAATTAAATATTCTTTTGCCCATTCATAGTTAGACATATACTCATACTCCTTATAAGTAATATCTTATTACTTCATTTCCTAAAATGTATTGTCTTGAAAGAGATTTCGAACAAGCCTTTATCTTATAACATCAATCTAATTAGCATCTTACTACATGATACATTCATGTCTTGATATTTCTTTCTCAAAATCAAAATTGACCAGAAACACACACACAAATGGTCTAATTCATTAGTCATTTAAGGGTCAAGCCTACTAACCACATGGGTAACCTCAAACAATTACTAAGCCCTTTTCTTAATATTATGGTTCTAAAAAACTATAAAATCAAATGATAAGTAATTCCTTAAGTATACGCAAAACTTATGACCATCACTTGCAAGGTAACTCATTACCACATGGTGTCGACTTGAGCAAAACTACGAGCCTTGTATATCAAATTATTTGATACTTTCTTTTAGTATCAATTATCCACAATTACTTTGATGTTATTGTTATGATTGATCAACTTATAATCCTTCACATCTCTATCTATCACCTCACACCATAAAATAATATCACTCTGTCTTGAGGTATTTGTGAATGCCACTAAAACTATTCAAGTGACTAAGAACATATACTGACAACGAGAGAGTCAATTTACTTGTGTAATACTAATAAAGAACAAGAAGTTATCATTAATGCTAACTTGTTCTATCTAGAGGTCTTGCTATCCTTAATGGTAGGGTGCCCTATATACCAATACTCCTCTAAAAATTTATATCTTTCCCATCATAGATAAGTGAATGTATTTAACCATTGATTATACACAGATCTATTTTTTCATAAGTCACGATTGATTGTTTCATTTGCCTACAGAAAGACATTTCGGATAAGACACTTGCAGCTACAGTACAAAGCTAAACAAACTCTTATTACAAGTTATTTTTGTACCTCAACCTTTTCTTCTTAAAATCAAAGTCATAAATTTTACAATAACTACAAATGAATAAGAAAAGTATCTAATACACCAGTAGCTCCATTTTAACAAAATTTACTACCCATGTGTCATCTCAACAAAATTAGACATTTTCTTAACATCATATATTCATTAGAAAATCAGAAGATAATTCAATCCTTTAGGCACACTAAAATCAAACTTACTATACAATTTGAAATAACACTTTAAAACACAACTATTTAATTAGGTGTTCTAAATATCTTTGTTACATGCATCAATGCTAGTAACCAATGGAGTTTTCTAAGATAATATATGATACTTTAGGATAATGTATGTACCTTTATGCTCCAATCACAAAGATTGTAAACTTAGATTTAATTATAGGGAGGTAATTAAAAACAAATTTCATCATTTATTTAATTTTGATTCAAAACAAAACAAATCTTCAATTCTCGTCTTTTGAGATGAAAAATCATGAAAGTAACATAAATGTAAGACACTTACAGATTATTCAATCAAATAAAAAAAATTTGTACATCAAATTTTTCTTTAACAAACTATCAAATAACATATAACTTCAAACAATACCATGAGTATTTGAGATTTGGCAATGATTGTGGTTCCCATCTATCCAAATTTAAGTCTACAGAATCATAAAACCGTGCTCTGATACCAACTGTAACGCCCCGATATTTTACATACAAATAAAGGCATTATCTAAGCATTCTATTGATTGAAAACCTTGAAATAATTGATTATGACTTTAAATAGAGAAGATTTTATAGCTAAAAAAAAAACTTACAAATAAAAACTTGCAAAAAGTTTAGCACTTATTAAAGTTTACAATTTATTAGTTAAGAAAAAGGGAATTTAAAACCTAGGGAACCAATAACAATCCTCAAACATTGCCAAATCCTCATCATGGTGTTCCTGAGAAAGTGAAGGGAAACTTGGGGTGAGTGAAAATCACTCAGTAAGCAGACTTATCTTACTTGAAACATTAAGCACACACGACACATGTATATACTTAAAAACAACAAGTAAATACCACATGCTTAATTACAACAATTTATTCAAGACAAACAACATGTCAATGCTTGTGTTTTCAATATGAATGTCGATGTAATGCATGGTCTCTACTTAAATAATGATCTTTGAAAACCATATTTCAAATAATGTCGTGACTCGTATCCAAAACATACAAAAATTTATCTTTCTTAATAGGTCGCTTCTCATAGCAAAACGTTCAAAAATGATCTTTCTCAATATGTCACGACTCATAACAAAACTGTTCAAAACTATATTTTATAGAATGCCATGAACTCTATCGCATGAATGGTGGAGCCAATACAAAATGTCACCCGTCGGCAACCAGAAAAATAAATCACCCGTCGGTGACCAAACAATAAATCACCCGTCGGTGATTAGCACGCGTGAAGGGTAAGTGCAAGTGAGTCATAAAATCGTAGGGTCAAAGCTGGAATTCCATAACAAATGCTCACATGCAAAAATACGTCCAAACCATATGGTAAGGAACCAAATATCCTCGGGTACCCAAGGACACCTCCCCCACACGGCTCAAAACAATTACAATATGCTCCCAATTAGAGTCCAATCATAACGATGGTCAAAAGCATTCTATCAAACCATTTTCAAAAATCTGTTTGATTTTTAAAGTCGAAAGTTATAATTCAAAACATGAGTTTTTAACATCAAAAGTTTTGAATGTTATGCATATGAACATGCTTATGCCAATACTACATAACCAATAATCAATTATACAAACATAAAGCACATATACATACGAAAATGAGATCACGCTATCTATTTAGCCATAACGGTTACAAACAAAACATATATGTAAAAACAACCATGAAAATATTCATACACAAACAAAGCAAACAAAGCAAACAATACTTAATATTACAAGTAAGGTTAGTCTACTTACATGATACGAATAACTAGCACAGCTAAAATCACCCACTAGTTCGCTTGAAATTTAACCTAAATACATTACAATTAAATAAATATTAGATTATCGTATTATTTAAGATTACCTTCCTTTTCCTAATACTTGAGTCTAACCGTCATTTAGGCATAATATTCTTTTCTAAAAATTTCGTATTTTATCACAAAATTATTAGTTGTTTTCACTGTGAACGGAAACTAAATAATTTATTTTAGGCTTAAATGGTGTCATAAAATAATAACATTATATATAATTTTCATAGAGGTATAGTAAAATGTCCAGTAAAATTTATGGGTAAAACCGAATGCTTAGCAATTATAAAAATAATTTTTGTTCGCTAACTTTTAAAGCTGTCCATTTAAGAAAATCAGCGACCCTACTAAAGTTAAACATTTTTAGAAAAATATTAGTAAACTATCTTCAATTGAAATTTTTACAGTACCTCTATAACTTAAATATGAACATATATATAAATTTTCAAATATTTTTGAATCCGTTTTCATGGCTAAAACAGGTTTTAAATCCAGTTTATAAAATCTGCTATAAACGTTTTTAGCATCGAACATATATAAATAAACAAATTATTAAATTATTCATATCTGATCTAAAAATCATAAAATTTTACCACATAATAAATAAGACATATATAAAATTATATAAAAATTTTCATATATTTTTAACATATATAATACCATAAAATAATTCAAAACTTTTCGTTTTAATCTGTCAAGTTTCCTGTTTTCAGCAGAAAATTTTGACTTCGAAAAATTATATAAAATTAAATACATGGATTTTTATAATGATTCTAAAACCAAAAGTTTTATTTTTATGTCTAGTTTCAAAGATAAAAATTTCACGTTCATATCAAAATCGGAACTCATATAAAATAACCCTAAAATACGAGTTGTTCAGAAATTGACAGATTCAAAATATGAACTTCGAAAATTCATAATAAATTCAATATAAATTATATTTTGACAAATAAATATTCGTTAGACTCATCAATAATTATAGTTTGTTATAAAAATCATTTGACGAATATAAAGGTTCATAAATAATTTATTTTCACATTTTAACATAAATTTTGTAAATAATTATCTTATAAAAATTCCTAAACACTAGCCATAAACTTTTACATCAAAACTAATAAAGTGAGGGAGAGTAATTAAAAAGCTTACCTAGCTTACTTCATAAACTTCTATTCTCTTATGGTTATTGTTGTGAGAGACATATAAGAGAAGAATAGACGTAGGGTTTTTTTTTTTGTTTCTCTTTTGGTCTAGTAGAGAAATTATATACTTTGGTCTCATAAAGAGTTTATAAGTGTATAGAAACCTAATGTAATTAGGAATTCTTTAATTATTATTATCATTATCTTTTAATTAAACAAGAGTCTAATATATTGTATACAACTAATTCAAATATACTTTTTGCTTTATCTTTAAAGAGTTTGTTTACACTTATAATTCTATTTTAAAATTATAACTTATTCTCAAATAACTCCTTATTTTTATAATCAATGTTATTTTAAAATTTTAGGATATTACAGAATTTTTGCAAACAAATGTCTTATGAAATCTTGTATTAAAACTTATAAAATTACTATCAATATTAACTTTATGATTACAATTTTTTAAAATAATAATTTTGAATTATTGTTCTTAATTAATTGAGGTAAAAGAAACTAAATATAATATGAATGCAAATAGAAAATGGACATTATATTTGATGTAAGCCTTCGCAAACAAGAGAAATTTTTTCTTTGACCGATCAATATAATAAATTATGGATAAAAAGTTTTAATATTATTTTGGTTTTTTTTTTTTTTTCAGGTTAAAAAAGGTGGGAAAAACGACTAAAATAATAAAAATTTGCAAATAAATACTAAAATTCTAATATCCTATCTAATTACCTAATATTATTTATTATCTAAATTAAATAAAGTAGATTTCTTTAATTACCTAATCTTATCTCCCATTCTCCTCCTCCTCCTCTTCTTCATAATTAATTATCTTATGTTTAAGATAATATGATAATAAAGGTTTTTTTTTTTTTTTTTTTGAATATTACATCAACATTGAAAACAATATAAATTATAATATAATCATCAAGTCAAAATAATATAAATTATAATATAATATTTAAAAAATAATAATAGACAAAATTTATTAGCAAAAAAGAAAAAAAAAATTAACTTGATCCACCCAAACCAAAACAAAAAAAAAAAGATTTTGGTTGGCCTGGTTCTCATTTTTCAAGAATCAATCATATTAATTCAGTTTTAATTATGATCTAAATTCAAACCAACTCATGTATGAACAGTCATAGTCACACCCCAATACATTATAATAATTTTTTTTTAATGTCATAATTTTGTAATCATTTTTATCGTGTTTATGTACAGTGTCACAACTTTTTTGGTAAAATAAAAGAAAAACAAGAGAAAATTATTTTAATTATTGAAAAATGTATTTAGTTTATTACTAATTTTGGTTGCAGATGCTATCAATGTACTGTAATAAATATATAAATAAACATTAGTATTTTACATGTTATTAATTATTTAATTAAAAATTTTAGGTCTTCAATAGAAATAAAAAAACAACCCAAAACAAAAATTACACGTACAAATACAATAAATTTTATTTTTACATATATTTCACTTGTTGCTTTTGTTATTAATTATCATATTGAACAAATAGACTGGTTACTTAATCATTACAATTTTTATTAAACTATGCAAACAGTTTGAAGTAAATTATTCACGACTAATATAGAAAACAATAAATTTGCCTTATAAATAGAGTTAATTAAAGTGGTTACTTTAATTTAAGTAAAAATAAATTAGCAAAGTATATTATAAGCCCTAATTAACATATGCTATAGCTAAGGAAAATATTATTTGTGCTTAGATGTAAAATTGTAAAAGAAACAAAAATTCTTTTTATTTCAGTTAGAAGATAAGTCTTACTAAAATTAAAATAAAATGATACTTATAAGGTCATAAATAAAAATAATAATAATTAACAAATAGTATAATTATCCAAACACATAATCATTTTTACTAAAAATAACATTTTTTATTGACAGATATAAAGTAAATATGTTTTTATTGGCAAACATTACCTTTTTTTAATTTTTATTTTTACGTTATATTTTATTTTAAGAATTTTATTATTATTATTTGATATTTGCATTAATTTACATAATATAATATAATTTATTTTTGCTAGTAAATTCTCTGAGAATTACTTCAACATCTCATATTTACAATTAACATCCAATTAAATACTAATATATAAATTGATATTGACAATAAATTAATACATATAACATTATTTTTTATTAAAATTAAAATAAAATGATACTTATAAGGTCATAAATAAAGAAAAATAACTAATAAATAGTATAATTATTCATACACATAATCATTTTTACTAAAAATAACATTTTTTTATTGATATATATAAAGTAAATACGTTTTTATTGGCAAACATTACCTTTTCTAATATTTATTTTCACATTATTTTTTATTTTAAGATTTTTTTTATTATTATGTATTAATTTATATGTTATAATATAATTGGCTTTCGTTAGTAAATTATTTGAGAGTTACTTTAACATTTCATTTTCACATTTAACATCCAATTAAACACTGATATGTAAATTAATATTGATAATAAATTAGCATTATTCTTTATTAAAATTAAAATAAAATGATATTTGTAAGGTCATAAATAACGAAAAATAACTAACAAATAGTATAATTATCCAAACACATAATCATTTTTACTAAAAATAATATTTTTACGGACATATATTAAGTAAATATGTTTTTATTGGAAAACATTACATTTTCTAATTTTTATTTTCACGTTATCTTTTATTTTAAGTTTTTTTTATTATAATTTAATGTATGCATCAATTTGTATGTTATAATATAATTGACTTTTGTTAGTAAATTATTAAAATTACTTCAATATCTCATCTTCACATTTAACATATTAAACACTGGTAAGTAAATTGATATTGATAATAAATTGATGCATATACCATTACTTTTTATTTAGAGTGATAATATTAATACAAATTAAATTATTATTCTTACAGTAGCAATTCACTAAAAATAACTTTATTAAACAATAATAAATTTAATAGACAATTTAAACAATTTTATTGTGGTAATTGAAATTTTTTAGTTATAGACTAAATATACTTAGAGGGAGTGAATAGGTTATTTTTAATTTTAACATATTTTAATTATGTAACCTAAACGCAACGACCAAATATATAATCGAGTGTAAAAATAAAATACAAAATTAAAGAATAATACACGAAATTTTTAAATGAAAATAACCTAAGTCACAACAATGACTTAAGAAAAAAACTACCGGTCCATCGGTCCGTCGGACCACTTAACTATCTACTATGAAAATCAATATTCAATTACAAACTTAGGTCTTAGACTACCCTTCACAGATAAATCTCCCTTATGTAATTTACTTACGAGTTGTCGCTCGTTTCACATCCTCTACAAGCTAGGTCTCTAGATTCAGACTAACGTTCCAATCTACTCGAGTCCTATAAGATCAATTGAACTTGTCAACTTCGGTAAGTTCGAGCTACACGAAATATCGAACACGTCACCTTTTATATCTGAAATATTAGCACAAATAACACAAGTATAAAGTGTATCCTAGAGCAGGTTCAATAATGAAAAACCTTAACTGACAGATTTAGAAGCATATATTGTAAAAACTAAATCAATTAGTAAACTCTAAAACGATCATGTAAAGCTCGATATCATAAAGAACAATTAGGCATATGAATTATTCAAACATAACCACATAATATGTTTAAACAATTAAATCAAGAAAGTGTCTAAGATTAATAGATGAATAGAATAATATTTTTCTTTTAAAAGCTCAATCAGATGTAAAAAATATTATATTAAGTGTTATATCTTTTTTTCCAATAAAAGTTGTTTATATAGAGTCTAATTTGACCTAAAAGAGAATTAATAATAAAGGATAATTCTACTCATACAAAGATTCTGCTTTTACAACAATTCTACTCGTACAAGAATTGTACTTTTATAATTAAATAGAATCAAATTAGTTAACTTAAAAGATAATTAATAATAAAGGATAATTCTACTCATACAAAGATTCAGCTTTCACAATTAAATAATAGTTACTGTGAGACTGAAAAACTGGCTCAATCTATCTAATTGTGTGCAAAAAAAAAATTTCTAAGTATATGTGCATTATTGTGTGATGATGTATATATGAAACATATATTTTTACTTGATACATACGTATTGAGATCTTGGTAGTTTTTTCAACTTTAATTGATTAACTTGACAACGACCCTAGATACTAGATTATAATAAAATATTTTGTCAATAAAAAATTAAAAACTACCAACACTCATGAACCTCTCATTAATAACAAAAATAATTGTATGAATATTATCATCTTTTTTTATTATAAACATTTTTCTTTTTTGGAGTGTATTTTTACTTTACTTTATTTATTTATATCATAAATTTAGTAAAATTCATATTTACTTTCTTCTTCTTCTTCTTTTTGTTTTATTATTGATTTTTTTTCATTTTATTTAATTTTATAAACAAATTAAATACAAATAAATATTTTTAAGAACAACTCCTATTTTTATATAAGAGTGTATATATATATATATTGGAAAAAAGTAGTAAATTAAAAATAAATTATATTATTTAATAATATTTTTATTAAAATACTACTTTTGTATGTCAAATAAATAATTTATTGATTGACACTATTTTATTTTTAAAATATATACTAAATAATTTTATGTTAAAATATTATTATTATTGATTTTTTTTATAAATAATTTAATATTATTTTTATTTTTACACTTATTAAATTATCAAATTTAATCTCTCCACATAAAAAATATTTTAATAAAAATAAAATAATGTATTCTTATTTAATACATCTTTAAAGCAATGAGATAAAATTTTTATAAGATAAAACAAGGCATAAAATAGGTTGTTGTTTTTTAATTATGGATAAAAGTGGCTTATATAAGTGGAGTGCATAGTCCTATAACTTTTTATTTGGCTGTATAAATCATGTTTAGTTTATAAAATTAATACTAAAATGTTATATTTATTGTCTATTGAAAGATAGATTAAATTATATATTTGTTTGTCATGTTACTAAATTTGTAAGGATACTTTTAAAATAACAATTTTATTAATGTTATTAGAATTATAATAAATGATTAAAATTAACTTTATAAATTTAGTTATACGATCAGCATATAATATAATCTGACTCAATTTTTTAGTCAAGAGTCAAAATTATTTAATCTATTAAAAAGTTATAAGATTTATCCAATCCGTTCATGTAAGTTATAGAATCATTGATGTTCTTTATCTTTTAATTATTAATTTACTTATCAATAATATTAAAAATAAATATTTTAATATTTATCACAAATGAAAAAGTCTTTTACTTCCCTTAATTTTTTCTTAAAATTTGTTACCTTTGTTTTTTTATTTTTATACTTTGATCCTCTTCATTTTTTATATTTTTGAAGTTTAATTTTAAGTTGCCTTAAATTTTGGACAAATTTTTTGAAAATTAAAAAGTAAATGGATCAAATTATAAGAAATAAAAGAAAATTAAAATGTGAAAATTAACAAAGAAAGTGACCAAATCATAAGAAAAAAAATAATAAGAAATCAAAGTGCAGATTGCAAAAAAAAAATTAAGAATCATTTGTGTAGTTTAACTTGTTTTAATAAAAAAAAAACTTCATAAAGCTATACAAATTCAAAATTATTAATTAGCTCATTGCAAGTATGACTTGTGATGTAAAAGATTTTTTCCCACTTTGCTCAATTTTAAAAACTAAGAGCTTGTTTTATAATATGTTATGTTTTCTTGTGTTTATTTGCATGGTAAAATGTTACCTTTTTTTTAATAAAAAAACAGGGAATATAATTTTCAATTTTTCTTTTAATTTTAAAAAACAAGCATATGTAAAAATGAGTCTGAGTTTTAAATTAATTTTAAACTTAAAAATAAAATTAATTATAAAAAAAAGTAGAATTTAAAACTAGAATTAGTTAAAAAATTGATTCTAAATAATTTGTGGTAAGCTACTAAAAAATTAGTTCCCATACAAGTGTTCTAGTTTTTTCAGAACGTGTGTGGGTGTGTGCGTTTAAAAAATATATATAGGAGAAACAGTGGGAAAGAAGGAAGAGTAGAGGGACATCCGAAGAATGAAACTCTGGGCCATCAGTAGCGCTGGCGTAGCAGTAGCACTGATACTCCCATCCAAGCAGCAAGCACAAGCACAAGCACAAGCACAAGCAAGGCTACGGAAACCACGCTCATCCTCGTCCCTACTCGAGCTTTCGTCTTCAACCGCAGCTAGAGCTACACCTACTGCCAGTAGTAGTAGTTACTGTAACCATAATCGCAATTACGAGCATCAACAAAATGGGCAACTGTGGTACTAGAGAGGAATCTGCAGTGGTGACCCATGCTCAGGGTCCGTACTCACTCCCAACCATTTCCCAGATCTAATCTCTCTTACCATAGCCCCTCTTGGCTATCGCATTTATTTGCCCATCTGGTTACTTGCACCAATTTTATTCCCTTTTCTTGCTCCTTTCTTGATATTCGCTATTTAGCCCCAATTTCGTGTATTTCTTTCTTTATTTTTTGTCAAAAGTTTATTGTATTTTTTTTAATGTCTCATTTTCCCCAAAGAAATTGAATTTCGTTTTCTTGAATTTACCATAGCATGACAAGGTTGTTTGATTTCTTTGTTGTTGCTGTACAGTTCATCAACTCAATGCGTTGTCCTCTTTGCCCGTAAAAAATGGAGAAAAGAAGCAGAATCACCATCGTTCCGTCTCAGATCTGAGCGATCCCTCAACTCCACGAAGTAACTTTGAGGACTCCAGAATGAATGCGCTGCTTTATACCCAAGTCATCGCATTTACGCTCTATGAGCTGGAGACCATCACTAAGAGCTTCCGCTCCGACTATATCCTCGGGGAAGGTGGGTTCGGTACCGTCTACAAGGGTTACATTGACGAGAATGTTAGGGTTGGTCTCAAATCTCTTCCCGTCGCTGTCAAGGTCCTAAACAAGGAGGGCCTTCAGGGCCATCGTGAATGGCTGGTTAGTGTCCTAATTCTCTTCTTCTCCACATATCCCTCTCTCGCTCTCTCCGCATATTTTTTTTTTAACTTGTTTATTTTCCTTTATTACAGACTGAGGTAAACTTTCTGGGCCAGCTTAGGCATCCAAATCTCGTCAAGTTGATTGGCTATTGTTGCGAGGACGATAACAGGTTACTCGTCTATGAGTTTATGTTCCGTGGAAGCCTTGAGAACCACCTCTTCCGTAGTATACTCCTTTCTCCATCTTTTCATAACTTCTCTCCTTGACAATGTCTCATGACCACTTCTTCTTTCTTTTTTCTCTTATATTTTTATTTTATGTTGATGTCTTATGAACTTGCTAGAAACTTATGGCAATATTTGTTTCCTTTTCCATGTCTCTGATATAAATTTGCTATTTTGAACTTTTGGCCACTTCAGTTATTATTTCTTTTATTCAAAATTTCTATCTTGATACATTCAGAGGCAAGTATTCCATTGCCCTGGGCAACAAGAATGTTGATTGCTCTGGGAGCTGCCAAAGGGCTTGCTTTCCTGCATAATGCTGAAAGACCAGTTATCTATCGGGACTTCAAAACTTCAAATATATTATTGGACTCCGTAAGTGATGTTTGTTAACCTTGTAATTTGTGAATAATAATATTTCTGAACTTTGGCACCTTAGCTTCATATTGTTCTCTCATTGCCCGTAAATTCCAGGACTATACAGCGAAGCTATCTGATTTTGGTCTTGCAAAAGCTGGACCCCAAGGTGATGAAACCCATGTATCCACCCGAGTAATGGGTACCTATGGTTATGCTGCACCTGAATATGTAATGACTGGTATGCCTTTCTCTATCGCCAAAACGTCGTATGTTGCAAGAATGTAGTACATTTATTCAGAATATGGAAAAATAATGTTTTAATAGAAAGCTTGAATGTGTAGAAATAGTGATGTGGAACTAGAAGTAGGAGAGAGAAATTAGACGAAAGGGGGAGAAATTTAAGACGAATTAGTATTATTAGATGAATAGAAATTGGGGAAAAAGAGAGAAGAAAAACAACAGGGATCTAGTATGCTTCTAAAAGTACATGGATGAGACAATATTGATAAATAATACAATATTTTTAAAAATAATAAATCTAATTTGAAATTAAAAAATATGATAAAATAAATCCTAATAATATAATAATATAATTTAAACAATTTAAAATACTATTGATATATTTATTCTAATTTAAACTTAATATTTTCATTCCCATCAAATAGATTTTGGATTTATGCATTTTCCTAGGGAGATGCCCATATCGTTTTCACCACTAGTTTATACAATTGACTGACAGGTAGGGTGTTCTTTGATATTGTGCGTTTGTGCATGTTATTTGATGCACAGTGTTGGTGGTAAAAATGAAAGTTCCGCACTGATTAAAGATAATACTATAGTGGAGTTCATTAGAATTACAAGTCTTGATATACATTGGGTTAAGATTTTGGAATTAGGCAATATGTAATCTACAAATAATTGGTCTGCGGCTGATGTCGTTAGGCTTTTACTCCTTGAGGCAATTGAGGCTTTAGCATCAAGAGGTTTATTTTTTAAGTTGTTTACCTATAAAATCTTGACTCGATGTCACAAAATTGGAAAATGTATAAAGTCAAGGATGAGAAAATTAAAAAGAAGAATGTCATAATCTCATGACTTAATCCTCAACTTATGTAGAACTTCAATGATACAATTTAAAAGTTTATGTCCATATCTATGAAGTTTTAAAAAATTTGAAAACTAAAATATACGTTTTAAGATTTTATAACCTATGTGTACAACTATTCAAAGTTTGGGATTAATGAAGTAGTTAAGTATTTTTTGTATTAGAGGTGAAGCCAATATTTCCTGTCCATGCTTTTCTTGCCACTGTATGATAGGCTACGAATTTGAATGTTTGTTTGTCCACGTGTGAGGTGCACATTTAACTTTTCTGAATGACCTCTATATGAAATAAACAGGCCACTTGACTTCCAGGAGCGATGTGTATAGCTTTGGAGTTGTTCTGCTTGAGCTTTTGACAGGAAGGAGGTCTGTTGACAAGACAAGACCAAGCAAGGAACAGAACTTGGTAGATTGGGCACGGCCAAAACTGAATGACAAGAGAAAGTTGCTTCAAATTATTGATCATCGTTTGGAAAATCAATACTCTGTAAGGGCAGCACAGAAAGCCTGCAGCTTAGCATACTACTGCCTGAGCCAAAATCCCAAAGCCAGACCATTAATGAGTGATGTAGTTGAAACTTTGGAACCTTTGCAAAGTTCTCATGATACAAGTGAAGTCTCATCATCATCCTCATTATCATCTTGTAGAGGTGCTGGTTCGTATGCCAGGAGCACAATTCCTGATTACCGGATGCGCCACAAGTTTACCAACAATGTTGGTCCTGGTGCTAGTTGTCGATCTCCTAATCCCAATTGTTCCCCAGGAGCTTCTGCAGCATGCAGAGTCAGATGAGAATTGGTCATCATTAGCTATACTTCTTTGGCGTGTTTTCCTTTCACCCCTTTTTAAAATGACAAAATATGCCCGTCATATGGCTTGTATGCCTTGTAATTTATGTACATGGTTTTGATGTTCTCAGATCCTTTGTTGATTATTTTATATGACTTGGTGTTTGGATTTATTTTCTGACCATGCTCAGCTAATGTATGACACTCAAAATAAGGGTTAAAGATTTATAATTACTTTGCTTAAAATATTGTGGATGGCAGTTAATTGAAAGTAAGGGTTAGGATTGAGAACAATAACTATGTTAAATGCTACTATTTTCGGTCTATTTTTTATCAAACACCTAAGCTCATGTTTGGTAGATTGTAATAGAATCAGTAATGTAATTGATTATGTACATTACAGTGTTTAGTTGGTACAAACACATGTAATGTAATGTAATTGATTACATGTGAAGAAGGAAAAATAATTACATGTGCTGGAACAAGGAAAGAGGATTACATTACATGTGTGAATAGTACCATACCAAAACAGTGAGCGTCCTTTGCCATCGGGTCCTCCGCTATTGTGTCGTCGTCGCTGGCCAACATTGCGTCGTGGTCCCGGCAAGCTCGCGTCGTGGTCCCGGCTAGCATTGCGTCGTCGTCTCGGCCAGCTCGCGTCCCTTCTGCGCTCCCAACAATTTTTTTTTTAATTGTATTTTTTTGTTGTTGAAATTGTTGTAATTAAATTTATGTGAATAATTAAAGTTTATTAATTGTTGTTATAAATTGCTTAAATTATATATGCTAATTTTTTTTGTTATAATTATTTTTTTTGCTGAATTGTTGAATTTAAAATAATTATATAATTTTTTTTTCCATTCCATTACATTACAGTTGTCAAACCAAACACTGTAATACTGATTTCTTTTTTTATTACAGGGACTAAACCAAACACTGTAATACTGATTTCTTTTTTTATTACAGGGACTAAACCAAACACTGTAATAGTAATATTGATTCCTTTACATTACATTCTATTACGATTACAATTACGATTATATTCAGCAAACCAAACGCAACCTAAGTTCACCACTACCAACCAAACAGTCATTTGCGAGCCCAACATTTAAACCACTCATCCCATATTGGCAAAAATCACCACTTTAAGTTGCCTGAAGTAGCACATCCTAGCCCATAATCTATCTTACTTGCCTCCAACAAACCACCCTTTAACAACTTGAAATTGTGAAATCTAACTCCTGCGAACTTCAAAATTGCAAAAACCAACCACTTTTGCCACCCCCACTTGTTTTTTGTCACAACTGTCACTCCTACATGTTTTTCAGCACCTATTGCAACTTCAACCTCTATCACCATTTTTATCTTATTTTTCGGCCTTTATTGATAACTTTAATTTATTAGAGTATTATTAACTTTAATTTATAAATACTTGCTTGTTTATATTTATTAGTACTTGCATATTATATTCATTTGAACATTATTTGTTAAATTTGTGAAGATGAGTAATTTTTTGATATTAAATTTGAAAGTATTTTGAATTTTCTTAAAAATACTTATATTTTGATGTTAACTCATTAAATTTTCATATGCTGTCTTGTAGAAAACAAAGAAAACAGCAAAATAGTATAAATTAACTTTGCTATAGCATTGCCACAGCAAAGCACATCAAGAATAAACAGCGTGAAATTGGAAATAAATATCAGCGACTGATTTTGACTTAAAAAAAAAAAGACAATTTTGGACATATAATAACTCACTTTTTTATGGGCAATTTTGGGACTTAACATAAGGAGCTTAACTCAAATTAAACTTAAGGTTTAATATACAATAGGGGTTGATTTAATATGGACAGATTCGGCAGCACCAGGGGCAGAAAATACACAGTAGAGGAAGAGAGAAAAATTGGACAGATTCAGCAGCAGAGAAATGAGAACGCAAAACAGAGCATCAAGGGAGATTTAGAAGGAGACCACTTGTAGGACTGATTTGCAAGAATTTTTGTAAGGAAAGCAAGCAAGAAAGATTTATAATCTAATTGGTTTAGAGTTGATTAAATAGATCTATTTATTTATTCATTCTTTCATTATTATTAGATTCTTCTCAATTCTCCAAAACTATGTGGATCTGAATAAAAATAAAAGTATTATACACCACTCATTTTTCTATATAGCTTAAATTACTCAAATATTTTCGCTTATAATCTTTCATTTTTTTATTATTTTATTTTTCAATGCAAATATTTATTTTATTCTGTATTTTTGTAGTTAGTTAAAATTACTTTTTAAATAAACAATACTATTAGTTAATTAATTTGTTTAGATTTTGCACTTTAATATTCTAATTTTTTCTCAATATTTAATCTCTTTTTTTGTTGTTGATAAAATCAAGCTAATTTTTAAAAAAATTGTTTAATATATCTATACAGATAAATTAAACCCATCTCTAGCCTAATCTAACAATATTATAACTTTTTTTTTCTTCTTCTTTCACAATCTCAAAGCAAAACTCAAACATGACCATTTTTTCTTACCTCTATTCCCATATTCTTCTTCTTCAATCGTCTGTCCATCATATCCATTTTCTTTCTTTTTTTCTTCCTCTTCTTCATTTTGATATTGAAAACAAGCATTTTAAGAGACAGTACTACTTCACTCTTTTATTCTTAAGTTGTATCATTTCTGTATACTATTGAATTTTGGACTAAAACTCATCAATTTTTTTAAAACTGAATTAATAAAGTTACTGAATAATTTTCTATATGTGGTTATAATAAATGGTTATGAGTTTTGCAGAGTTTACTCTTCATGGTTTATTATCATTTTTGTTAACAAGTTTGGTGTTACAACTATTAATATATTGCAATATTATTATTTTCTTTGCTTTCATAGAAGAAAATGCGAAAAACAATGGACTTTGATGAAGTTTGGATCAGAAAAACCATAAAACAAAGGTTGAAATCAAAATCCTTTCAATTTCTTAATCACAATATATGAGACACAAATGATTGAGAAATAGAAAAAATTTGAGACACAAATGATTGAGAAATAGAAAAAATTTTGAAGTCTTCTTTCTTTTGGCTTTGAGGTTTGGCATTCCTTGTTATAGAGGCTTACTTTTAGGGGTTAAAGGTGGTTTAATTTAACATTGTATGTTAAATTAGATAGAATTTTTTAAAAGTAGATTAATTTTGTCAAAATAAAAAAATTTGGAGATTACTTGAGAAAAAAAGTTAGAAGACTAAAGAATGGAATCTATAAAAATTAGAATACTAATAATATTGTTCAATATTTTTTTTTTATAATAAGAACTTATTCGAAAAAATGCATTAAATAATATTAGCCAATTATGATAATGTATCATTTATAAAATATGAATAAGTTAAAAATATAGAAGAGTGGAGAGATAAAAAAAATTTAACTAAAAATGCAAAAAATGATGAAAAAATATTGCTTTTATTGTATAGAAGGAAATAGAAAAAAAAAAAAAAAAGATAGAAAATGCAAAAAATAAAAAAGCTAAAAAACATACTAGTTTTATTGTTGGGAAAAGAAGAGACCGAAAAAATAGAGTGAAAATGCTAAAAATAATTAAAAAATATAGTTTTTGTTGTGTAGAGAAAAAAGAAATATATCGAAAATATTTTTTATTAAAATTGTGTGATGGTCATGTATAAAAGTTATTGGTATTTTTTATTAAATGTGGTATTACTAGAAGTATTAATTAATATTAAGGAATATTTTATTTTGTATCGGTAAAAAATAGTAATTTATATATTTATGTGAATATTTTCTTATTTATTTGTATCTCATTCGACTGGCCGGAATCGGAGGTATAGCAAAACCAAGGTGGAAGTCATCTACTTCGTTGCGATTGGGGATTCAGAAGGTGGGTAATGACTAGAGACGTAGCGTCGACTTTACTCTTCAGTTGTTTTTTTTTTTTGGGATTGTTACTCGTCCTAAATTTGCTTCAGGGTTTTGTGCGTCGTCGTCGAATTGACTAAATAAAGTAAGAGGATGGCATCAACGGAGGGATTGGTGCCTATTACGAGGGCTTTCTTGGCTTCTTATTACGACAAATACCCATTTCATCCCCTCTCCGATGACGTCTCACGCCTTTCCTCCGAGATTCGTTCGACGGTTAACGATTTGCTCCAGATCCTTCCACCGACTTCAGGTTCTTTTCGATTTCCAAACTCGTTGTCCGCTTTATCTTTTCATATTAGCCTCTTCTACTGTTTAATTTGTAATATGATTCACTTTTTAGAAATTATCGTTTTCTCATCACTCCGCCAAGAATATAATTGATGCCCATATCGGACCCATCAATTGTATTTTTTAGGGATTTTTTTTATTTTTTCACTTTCACTCTAGTCTCTTTTCGTATCTAAAACTTAAGAATGATTTCTTTCTTACACTGCTTCTTTTTTTTTTTTTGGGGGGGGGGGGGGGGGGGGGGGGAATCTACTGCTGCTTTTGAACTTAATGAGCTGTTTTCTTTATTCTTTACCATCTTTTTTTTTTTTTGCCTCTCTCATAGGGATGGTAGGAGGCGGTCATTAAGTTCTTTTTCATTTCTAAATCTATTGGAAGTTTGTGATTAGGAGAACTGAATAAGAAGACAGCTAATCCTACCTGAATATTATCATTCACATTGCTTGCCCTGGAGCTATATCCCATAGAAACATGACATTTTTCAATGCATTATATTTCTCCAATCATTGCATACTCTTTATACATTGTACTCACCTTATTTGCGATATCCTTTTTCTATTGCTTGACCCTTTTTTTCTTCTTTATGTTTTGTTGGTTTTACCATTCCATTTTAGATGAAAGCTCTTTACTACATGAGTTAGGCTCTCTACCACCCCATAAAATTGATGAGAACATGTGGAAGAATCGAGAACATATAGAAGAAGCTCTCTATTTACTTGAAAGACCTCACTGGCCATCAGCGGTAATACATATTTTCCATCTTGCTTTTCTTGTTGTTTGTCTTTGGAATAAATATAATAATGTTGATGCCAGTACTTGCGACTTTTGATATATTCATTTATCTAATTGGAATTTTATTGTTGGAAGCCTTGGAAGTTAAAATGTTGAGCTTTTTCCCTGTTTGTTGAATGCAGCTCCAACATCAATTGACACCTAATGACGTTGACCTTGCTCTTGTTCTTGGACAACTCAACAATAAATTTCAGAAGACTTTGAAGATTTTGGAGTCTTTCCAAGCTAACAATTCTGAACTTGTGTTTAATACAGGTTGACCCTTAACCTATATCCAATTCTAGTTGCAAGTGCTAGACTTTTAGTTCACTTCTCGTAAGTCAGCAAAATATCTGTTCCATGTGTGCCTCTTAGTTTTATTGACATAATATAGTAATGATCTTTTATTTTTCTACATGGCAGACTCAATGTGGGTTATTAAGTTCCATACTATTAGCTTCTATTAGTTGCTACTTTTTAGGGTAAATAGATTTTTTCTAACACTCAGCTATATGTGGTGTTAACACTATTTAACTAAAATTTATTGCAAAACTACCATTAAATATTACTCACTGTGACACATTTACCAATTCTGTTCGTTCCTTAACAAAGATAACGGAGGTTTTTCCACTTGCGACATACTTGACCTAATTAACCCTTAAACACCTTATTCTTCCTTTTGAAGAGGTTTCCCCACCGTCGTTGGTGGTCTTGTTGACTTCTCTTGCTCCAAATTTGATTGAATCTATAACCAAGATTTCTTGCGTGGTAGGTCTTGCGGTTGCCTCATCATCCCGTATAACACTATTGCAATTTCTATCTTGATTTCGTCTTGGGTTTTTGGTGATGAATTGGATGAAGTTGTTTTTGGTGGTTTCAAATTGTGTCCACTCTATTTCTACAAAAATATATAATTAGTAAAATAGAAAATATTACTCTAAGAGTTGAATGGTACACAAGTGATAAACCAATACCCACTAGTTTCTTCCCCACTTAAACATTGGACCCATATGGTGAATCTGAAGTGATGGCGAAGAAGCCACTTTTGTTGTAGGGCTAGGTCTCACCGACGATGTTGAAGCTTGTTGGTAAATTGAGTCCCAATAATACCAGAACTTGAGAGCCATTTGTGTGACCTCTTCGTAGAAGCTGAAAGAGAAATAAAAAGAACATAAACACAAAAACAAAGGATATTAGAAACTCTAAAACAACAAATATACATTTTATTAAATTAATATCTTCCATTCATTGTTCTCTCTAATTGATCGTGCTTTATAGGCATCGATACACCATTTTATTAGTGGATTTCCACGTTGGCATTGCTATAAAACTCTTTGTTGCTGGTGGGAAGCTTTTCAGTTGATTTATTGACGAAGATGTTGAAAACATCGTCGTCCCTAATGGATTTGGTTGTTGCTATCAGAGTTGATGAAATGGAATAGGGTGTTTAAGGGTTAATTAGTTTACGTGTGTTGCACATGTTAACCTCTGTTATCTTTGTTAATGAATTGACATAGTTGGTAAGTTTGTTATAGTGAGTAATGTTTAATGGTAGTTTTGCAACAAATTTTATTTTAGGGATATTTTTGCAACAATGTTTATATTTGAGTTGTAAAAAAAATTATTTATCAAACTTTTTATAAATGTCGCTCTCTTAATAGTTTGTTAATTTGATGATAGAAAAAAGAATAAATTTCTACTAATATTTTCATATGTGATGTTTATTTTTGCAAACTAATAGTTTTGTCGTCGTTTATTAAAGTTTATCATCGTTGATTTGCTTTATTGATGTCGTTTATTTTAAAAAATTTTAATTCTGTTTTTTTTTTTTTTTTAATTCTTTAAAGAAAATGGTGAGATGACATATTTTGTTACATCAAAGTTTTTGTATTTTCAATTTTCCTTGTAGTCATGAGACTGTTCTAAGGCTTGAATTATTGAATTCAGTCTTTATATGAGGAATTTTCATTTCCTTGTTGAAATTAAAGGCTTTTATGCTATTTTGGTATTAGTGTGAGGTCTTCCCTGAGCTTAGTGATATCCAATTATGGTAGTGAAGCTCCACGCGATGTGAAGGAACTTCCTGATGCAGGAGCATGAGCTGCTTTTATCCTACTAATATTTATGCTTTCCTTTTCTTTGTTGTCATTTTTTATTTCTGAGTTTATGTTTTCCAGCTTTATTTTCTTGTTTTGTCTTTGGGTGTGTGCTGTCACATAGTTTATTATACCTTTTCTTGTATAAAACCTTGTCACTCACTTTTTAGGTAGCTTTTGTTGATTGTCCTCTTCCCTAACGTCTCTTTTGAAACTTGATAGTGTTGTAAACCTTTAGAGCTTTTATCAAAGAATTAATGCTCATCTCTGTGGTAATTTAGCTCAAAGTTTATCCATTTTGCGTCAAATTGGTATTAGAGCTTTAAGCTTTCCTTGAGCTTCAATGACAAACTTTGGCAATGGTAATCGACGTGTGAGTGATGACGTTCACAACACGAAAGAAATGTGGGTCAATATGAGGTTTAGGAGATTGTGTTGAACATCAGTTTGATGAAATGTCTCGAGGCTTTTGCCAATCCCTTCAAATGGTCACCAACTAGCTTTTTGAAATCCAAAGTAGCTTGAAACAACTGGGAAATAAACTAGTGCGAAAGACCATTCATCCTAGTTCAAACCCACTATCTATCAGCTATGTTAAGTTATCCAGCATAATAGGGTAGATCATTTTTGGTTTTGAACTCAAAATTCAGGATATCGGCAAAAGGAAGGGGAATATCTATTTGGCTCTTCGGGTAGATGACCCAAAGCTTGTGGGTCAGAGTGGGTCGATAAGGTGAGGGAAATTCTCTTGATGCTTCTTCGTCATTCTAGGGAGCTATTACAGCCTTCCTGAAACGAGAAGATGGTTGATGGCGTGAGTTTGGAGTGGTAAGGGTTGAAATGCTGTGGGTATTGGGGTATTGGGATTCAAAGATTGATTATTGTCTATGGGAGGAGGAGACTTCAAATCATTCACTAACTCCTCTCGGAACTGGGCGAGCGTTTGTCGTAGTTCTTGGAGAAAAGTTCGAAATCGACTTTCGTTCTTCTACTCTTGTTCATGGAGGTAAGTGATGAGGGCTCGGGACATTGGGTCTTTTTTAGTGGGTTCTTCACCAGCTTTTGCTATCGAAACTTCTGGGGATCCTTTAGTTTTGATGCTAAAAATGGAGCAAAATCTTTGGAAAGGATGCTAAGCTAGTGTGACTTAGACCTGTGGAATTAACATTGATCAAAATATTCTCAAAGACAATTACAGAGAAAGATGCAAAAATTGCCCCATCCCACTACCTATATTACTTGATATATTCTATGACTTAAGCTAGGCGACAAAATAACATAACAAACCCTATGGTTGATAGCTAGCTGTCAAACAGTTACAATTAAAACAAATAAAGTAAAGCAAATATAACAAAGTGGAAACAACATAGGAAATAGGTAAATGACATGTTAAAGATTATACACAAACAAGAGTAAAGCCCCTGCGTCGCTTTTGGAAAGAGCTGTGTAAAAGGTTTGACACTTGGTTAAAATTTAGTACAACTTGTCACCCACAAACTGATGGGCAAATTAAGGTTGTCGACAAAACCTTGGGTAACATGGGGAGATGCATTTCTGGCTCTAGACCTAAAATGTGGGATCTAGCATTACTTCAAGCTGAATTTGCCTTCAATGGCATGGTTAATAGATCTACTGGAAAGAGTCCATTTGAGATGGTATGATGCAGGGTCATGATCGTCTTTTAACTTTTATTTCTATCTTTTTTGCGTTTCTTTTATTGTTTTGTTTCTCTTTTGATTTCCTTATTTGTGAGCTCATCACGTGGTAGGTTTAGTGACCACTTTCTAATATATTGAGTATCACAGAATAGTGGGCATTTTTTTTGTTTTGCTAGTAAACTAATTCTCTTAAGTGGCGTTTGGTTCTCTAAATATAAAAGTAATGAGAATGGTAATTGTAATAGAATTGAATGTAAAAAAAATAATATTATTATTACAATATTTGTTTAAACAGTTTAATTAAAATAAATAATAATATTAAAATAAAGATTATAAAATTGTAAATGAAATAAAATTAAAAAATAAACTTTTTTATTACTAAAAAAGAAAAAATGAGCAAAAAAATCATAAATGATTATACAAATTGTAAGAAAATAGAGTATTACATAGTATTCTTATAGGCCACAGGCGTAATGAAGATTACTGCTATTGCTGTAATTTCTTTATATTTCATTACAGAGTATAGTCAAACCAAACACAGTAATACCCTTAATGATTTCTATTACGATTACGATTACTGTCTACCAAACATGCCATTAGAGAATTCCCATTTTCCTTTCTATCAAATGCAAGTTTGAGTCATAGTAGCTTAGTTTCTTTACCTGAGTAATTTTATTTCTTGGTGTTAATTGGATTCTACGCCATTTGGTATCAGAGCTGTAGGTTTTCCTGAGCTTTGATGGCTAAGTTAAGTGAAGAATCTATCAAAATGACCTAGTTGCTAAAGTCCTTGTCGCCTACCTCCATGAACTAGACCAGAAAAACGAAATTTGTTTTCGAGCTTTCTTGCAAATGCTACGTTAAACACTCACCCAATTTCTCGAGAAACTACTGAACAATTTGAAGCCCTCTCAACCCTAGACCTAGACTGACAACAGAAACTCAATACCCACTCCATTTCGCCTAACGCCTTCTCAAAACCACCCCATCAACCTTTGTCTTCTCGTTTGGGTAAGGCAATAATGTCTTACCATAATGATGAACCTTCAAGAGGATTTATTGTCCCTTACCGACCCCAATTAACTAACCCGCAAGCTTTAGATCATTTATTTGAAGACAAACACCCTGTTTTTTTCGTTAGCCATAATTTTTTGAGTTGAGAATCAAAAATGACCTACCTTATTATGTCGGATAGCTCATTGTTTCTGAATTTCTTGGCTATTTCAAAGCTGTAGATCATTTCTTTGATTATATGGAAGTCCTTGAGGACAAGCAAGTTAGAATGGTGGCTTTTAAACTTAAGGGTGGTGCGAGTGCTTGGTGGGATAGAGTGCAAGCCATGAGGAGACATGGAGAACTTCCTATTGTTTCTTGGGAGTGGATGAAAAGGATGGTGTATGAGTAGTTATTGCCTTCGAAATATCTACAAATATTGTATAAGGAATATCATTACCGTTAGTAGTGGATGAGAAGTGTTATTGCGTATACCAATGAATTTCAGGAACTAAGAGCTCGTAATGACTTGGTGGAAAGTGAATCTTAAAAAATAATTAGGTCTATTACAGGTTTGAGGGAGCCTATTCGTAGTAAAGTTGGTATTAAAAATGTGGCTAGTTTTCCAGAAGCTATCACTCTTCTTCAGGGTATGAGTCTTAGCATTACAGATTGCAACGTAATGTTTATTCTAAGAAATCCTATTATGATATGAATCTAGATAGACCACCTCCTTCCTCACATAACCCATATTCTAAATCACCAAATCTTAGTCCAAATAAAACACTAACTGGACCAACAGCCCCTCCTAAAAACCCCTCCAAACCAGCTACTTTCAATCCAAAATCCAATCCTTATAATAAAACCAATTCCCTCAAATGTTTTAAGTGCAATCAGAGTGGGCATTGTTCTGATGAGCGTCTACTAAGAAGATCTGTCAATGTTGTTGAAGGAATGGAAGAAGTGGAAGAAGGATATGAAGATGCTGATAGTGAGGAGCTTGAGTTCACGAAAGGTGATGATGGGGACAGATTTATTTGCATTGTTCATAGGCGTTTGTTGGCTCCTAAAGAGTCAAAACCCTCACAGAGACCCACCATTTTTAGAACTCAGTGTACAATCAACAAGAAAGTTTGTGAAGTTATCATTGATAGTGAGAGTAGTGAGAATGTGGTTTCGAGAAGTTTAGTAAAGGCAATGGAACTCCCAACTTGCAAACACCCCAATCCTTACAAAAGTGGGATGGATAAAAAAAGGAACAAAAACTATGTTAATTGAAATTTTACTGTTCCCTTGTCAATTGGAAAACATTATTAGGATCAAATAAACTGTGATGTTCTTGATATGGACGCTTGTCATGTCTTGTTGGGAAGACCTGTGCTTTGTAATGCCCCGTATATTTATGCGATTTATGAACCAAGTGTTGAAACCTTTCATTAGGCACTTTGTTGTAGTGTACTTTGATGACATCCTAATGACATCTCTATCTTCAGCAAAAGTGAGCAACTTCAACTAGAGCATTTGAGGAAAGTTTTAGAAGTGTTGAGAGAAAATAGTTTGTACCTAAATTTGAAAAAATGTGACTTTTTTATCTAAGAGTTTATTTTTTTGGGTTTGTCATTAACTCTAAAGGGATTGCCGTGGATCCAAGGAAAATACAAGCTGTGATTGAATGGCTCACTCATAAAAGTGTACATGATGTCCAAAGTTTGCATGGTTTTGCTATTTTTTATAGGAGATTTATAAAGCATTTGAGCACACTAGTAGCTCCACTTACAAACTGTATAAAAAAAATGAGGATGTTAGTGGGGTCAAGAACAACAGGACAATTTTGAACTTATTAAAGCTAAGCTGACTAGTGCTCCTGTATTAGTTTTACCAAATTTTGATCTCATGTTCAATGTATAGATTGATGCATTTGGAGTAGGCATTGGGGCAATGTTGCTATAAGAAGGAAAGGTTAAGTATTTCAATGAAAAGCTTAATGATGCCAGACAAAAATGGAGCAGTTATGAACAAAATAGTGAGAACACTAATGCACTGGGAACATTATTTGGTGCAACATCACCACCTTTCAAAATATTATCCACCAGATGAAGGCAACATCTTACATAAAGACTTAGGAGAGTCTTCTTTCAAAGAGGGAGGCAATTGACATTGGAGCTCTAGTCTTATTTCATGTTTCAATTGTTTTATGTCGTTTCTTTATATTCTTTGTCATTTCCTTTTACATTTTGTTTATTTCCTTTGCTTGACAGATGGCTAGCATCTAATGGGTTTGTTATTTAGTTTTGTTGTCTATCTCACTAATAGAATATATCGTGGAGAGGAGATAGAGAAGGCAAATTGTAATTTGATTTGTTTGTGAAACCCTTTCATGAATATAATTGTCCTTCAGGTCTAAGTCATTGAAGCTTAACACCTTTCTAGAGTTTGATTTCTCTGATATAAAATTGGTTCTACTCCATTTTGCCCATTGAACTAGTGAGTTATGGCTGTGGGCCCACTGAACTTGTAATTATGGTTCAAAGTAGACAATATTGTGTCACGTAGAGTGGGTCCCGTCTGGCTGTAAGTAGAGAGATTGATACTCTTTCATCAGTTGGTATCAGAGTCATAACCCAATTGGACCATGTGGGCTTGAGTTCTCACAAGGACGTAAAACTCCCTAAGTAGGGGTGTATGATGCAGTGTGCTTACATGTCCCACATTGCTTAGGAAGCTAAGTGATGATGTGCCTATAAGGAGTGAGTACTCTCTAAATAGTATGATGCGTTTTGGGATTACCCAAAAGCAAACATGTGAGGGCCTGTTGAGCTGGTGAGTTATGGCCATGGCTCACTGAACTTGCAGCTATGGTCTAAAGTGGACGATATCGTGCTATGTGGAGTGAGTCCCGTTCCGTTGTAAGTAGAGGGATTGACCCTTCTGCATCAAATTTGCATCAATACCATCCATGTGATGAAGAGATTGTGTTTTGTAAGGACTTCAACAACTCAGAATCAGATGCTTAAATCACTAGTCATGCAGGAGCATCAGACTAATAGCTTTATTGTCGTTTATTCAAGTTTATTGTTGTTTATTTGCATAGCTGATGTCGTTTATTTTAGTAGTTTTTAATTCTGTTTTGTTTCAAGTTTTTAAAGAAAAGGGTGAGCTGGCATTTCTGTTACAACAAAGGTTGTCACCTTGTGTAACAGAATAACCTATATGCCTGGGAGACAAGCTAGTGAGGATAGTTTTTGATGATTGAAGTTTCTGTATTTTCAATTTTCCTTGTAGTCTTGAGACTCTTCTAAGGCTTGAATCATTGCTTTCAGTCTTTTTATATGAAGAATTTTCATTTCCTTCATGTTGAAATTAAATGTTCCTACGCCAGTTTGGCTTTTCCCTTTCCCTTTTATTCTTTTTTGAATTATTAGGCCAGTTTGGCCTCCTGTTAGAACCCTATAGTTGGAAAACTTTTTACCATGTCATTTTAGGCTTTTAGCATACAATGACAACTTGACTAGAATCATTTAGACAATTACCATGTTTTATGCTATGCTTAAACAGTACATTCTCTTCTGTGAGATTAGAATTCCAAGAAAACCATGAAGTTTTCTTTCATTTGACTGAATATCATCAAAGTAGTACCAGTTTGTGACATTTATGTTCTGCTTTCCATGACTTGCATTCTGTTCAATTTGTACCATCTGTTCTGAGGTGATGTAAATAGTTGTTGATGGTCATGGTCATATGCAGACTGTATATATATAAATTCATATGTGTTTGCAGTTATGACTTACATGCCTCAAGATTTTCGGGGAACACTTATTAAACAACAGAGAGAACGTTCTGAGAGGAATAAGCAGGCAGAGATTGAAGCTTTGGTGTACTCTGGTGGAAGTATACGGGATAGATATGCTCTGTTGTGGAAACAACAAATGGACAGGTGAGGATGACTGTTCCTAACCCCCGCCCCCCCCCCCTCCCTTATAGTCGGGCTATGACTAAATATACACGTAATTGCTAATTTCCTTCTCAGGAGGAGACAGTTAGCTCAACTTGGTTCTGCTACGGGTGTCTACAAAACTCTTGTTAAGTACTTGGTTGGAGTTCCTCAGGTATTCCCTGCCTCTCTCCCTTTTCCTTTATCTAAAAAATGTGAAATTTCGCATATTGAAAAGCACTGCTAGCAGCATTTCATCGATTCTAAGCAGCAATATGTGGGTGTGGTGTGGGCCCCATTATACAGCTTGCAGCCATTAAGATCTCCCATGTCAGATCTTACCTTATCAGCAATATTTTTCTATGCATAATTAAGGCAATTCTGCTTTACAAGGCGTGCCTCAAAAGTCCCATAGGATATGCCTTGAGGTGTCAAATGCAACTTTGTTAGACTTTTTTGTGTTTTTAAGCCAGTTTTCCAATTTAGTTCCTGCCCCAATGAGTAAAAAAAAAGGAACCCAAAATAAATAGTTTTTCTTAATTATTTTAACGCTACCTAACCTATAGTGGGAGGTGTTTTATCCGATAGATTCACTTAGCAAGATTTGTTCCCTTCTAAATCACAACAATGTTTACTATCTATTCATATTTATGTTCATGTTATTCCTTATTTACTATTTTTTTTTTTATATTTTACATATTTTTTCTTATTTAAGTACGAGGCTTATGCCTCAATACACCTTGAGGCTTATGTCTTGCCTCGTGAAAGGGTTTTATCTCGGAGCTTAAAAGGCCTTTTAGAGCCTACATACAATAAGATGAAAATCCCTGTTGTTTGTAATGTAGTCCTGAAATTCTTCTTAATTGATATGCATGTTAGGCAACACATCCTTTCATGTATTCTTTTCCAAATTAAGATTCCTTAGATCTTGACTTGACTTTGTTTTCTTTGCTAGTGCAGGTTTTGTTAGATTTTATTCGCCAAATAAATGATGATGATGGGTATGTTCTGACCAGGAATTATTGCTGGTGCTTTATTTAAGAACATTTGTTGTATTTTTCATATGTGGAGCAGCGGAGGGCACCACCATTATTTTTTTTGTTTCTATGTTTAGAACAAACGGCATCATACAAGCACAATCATTTTATTTATAGGCCAATGGAAGAACAACGGCAACGGTATGGGCCACCTCTATACAAGCTTACAACAATGGCACTTTCTATTCGACTCTTTCTTTTGTTGGAGTGGAGGCGGTTTGATACAGGAAATTTGTAAGATATATTTCATGCCCCCGCTTTCGAAATTGTGATTGAATTTTGTTCCAGTGAGGCAGAGTTTTTAATGTTGCTTCTTGAT
Organism: Elaeagnus macrophylla; assembly: GCA_029378325.1. Taxonomy (NCBI): domain Eukaryota; kingdom Viridiplantae; phylum Streptophyta; class Magnoliopsida; order Rosales; family Elaeagnaceae; genus Elaeagnus; species Elaeagnus macrophylla. Next base: position 77,703 of record JARDWI010000041.1, on the reverse strand, counting down.
TATTGACCTTGTTGTATAAATAACAGAAAAAGGCAAAAGTTTACTGTCTTGGAGCATGCAGTTGATGTGTACACCACTGAATTCGAAAGGTTTATAAAATTTATGAGGTACTATTACTACTTTCTGTCATTTTGCAATGGTGTGTGTTTTGGTCCATTTGTGCCACCGATTGTCATAGAGGAAGCATTTACATGATATTATTCTTTTGGCCAAACTTTCAACAACAAAAAAGAACACTGAACAATCAAAAATTCAAAGAATCCTTGATAAGTAATGGACTACTTGGGTCCTATTTCCAGAGAAAAGCAACAAAAAGGAAAGAGAAAATTCTCTGAATTTCATTCATAAAAAAATAGCTCTGATTACATACTATACTTGCTATATAGTAATTAGATGCTCAAAACCTATGTTACCTAGACTTGGGTAGGAGAGTCGGATACAGATACATATCAGAAGGTGGGTACATGAATTTTAAAATTTTAGAATACAGGGATACGTGCCTATATTTGGACATGGACACGTAGACTCGAAAAATTATAAATGTTTGGTTAATATTTTTTATGGGAAGATGTAGATGGTTATTGGATTATTCATTTTATTTTTATTACTGAAACTTTAATTACCATACTAATATTATATGAAAGTCTTTTTTTAAAGATGAGTTCTTGAACACTAAGAGTGGCCCAGCCCATAAATAAATAAAAGGCCCAAAAATAAATGCAAAGTCCCAGTTTTAAGTTTTTTTGATGCCCTAAATGATCTAAGTTAACTTTTCTAGAGCTGCCAGCCTTCTCTTCATGTCATTGTCATTTTCTTCTTCAGTTCTTCATCTTTCTCTACTTCTTTCTTTTAGTCTTATTTTTCTCCTCATGACTCCTCATCATGGCTTTAACTTTGACAGCCTTGTCCGGAAAGTTTTTGCCAAATTGGACACATATTCCGTACCTGTGTCGATGTTGTGTCCTCACCTGTATGGTGGGTAAATCACCAAGTCTGAGTAACATAGCTCAAAGCTATCACGTTTTGGGTAACTATTGGCCAACTCATATTAATAAAACATAAAGACGAAATTGCAAAATAAAGACAGAAAATGACAATGAACACAAACTTTAATTAACAATGCTCCTACATCATTTGGTTATTAGCTTTATGATAATACTATTATATTGTTTTTTGGATCCCTAATATTTCCCTTATGTCCTTTGAACCTAGATATACTTGTCCTTCTTGTAAGGTATCATGTTGCTAAAGTTTAATATCCATGTTTGGTTTGGTTGAATTTTTATTTGTAAGCTTGTCTGCTAGAGATGCATCAATACACAAAAGCTCTTATCAATATTTCAATCTATCCTTTAAGGTTACACACTCTTCTTATTTATGGCCAAAAACACTACTAAAAGACAAACAAGGACTATAATAAGCATAATGACAAATATAACCCTAAAGTTTCCTAAACAACTATTAATAATGACTCAATAATAACAATAGAACTTATTAATAATGTAAACTATTTCTAGCTTCCTACATCAATTTTTCCTTTCTTTTAAAAAGATTTGGGTTAAAAGGTGGAATAGAGTACTCATCATGATCAACCACTTGAAGATTTGGTGGATCGAAACACCCTTAGTTCTTAAACAACATGAGACGACAAAGAAATCACATTCCATTTTAACCCTACTTGTTTGTGGCAAGGTTAAGCACAACTCCAGCAAAGGTCTCTCATAACTTTCCTAGTTAGACCCTCAAGCTTGGTCAATAGGATAGTGAGACGGTTATAATAAAGGTATCAAGTCCCGCAATATAAGGTCATAATTAAATCTAGCAAGAGCTTCAAACATTGTGAGAAGGGCTTGCATATAACCAATGGGTGCTATTGAACATTCACCACTAGTAGTGATCACAACAAGTGCATGAACAACAAAAGAATGCTGCTTTCTAATCTTTAAGCCAATGCAGTTCTGAAACCTTCCTTATTATGATTATTTAAAACATCAATTAGCTCAATGTTACCTTCAGGGGAATTGTTGAATCCATACTCATGATCATACCAACAACAAAACTCAAACATCTTTACAAGAGGCGTCTTCAATGTACCAGAAATTAACTTTACTTTAATAATTCCAATATTTTCAAAATAATTCTCCATAAGTTTCAGCAATCCTTGAATTTTATCAACACGAACAATTCCATCAAAACAGTGATTATCAATTTGATAACTATCTAGTTACACAAACTTTAGTAAAATAAAGATTATGATGATACCTTTATTTATCATAACCATTATTCTCATGTTATCCTTCGACACATGCTTGTTGTCCTTCCACACATGCTTTAATCAAAATAGGTGAGGATAATAAGTATAGTTGGCCTTCCAATGTGGAATTAAATTGGGCTGAAGAAAAAAAAAATGGCTTGGCTAAGTGTCTCCAAGTGGGTAAAGGGTGTGGTGTGTGTTGGGTAATTTTTAGAAGATGGGAATGGGCTGAAAGGGGTCAAAATTGGGTAATATGGGTTGCTGATCTCCAGTAGTGTAGTTAAGTTGGTATTTGGCTGGAAATGAAATCACGATGAAGGGGCTGACAGGTGGAACTTGCATCTGTTAGAAAAACCATACAGAGGTGGGGTGTCATGGTTAGGAGGTTGCGATGGCCGGAAAAATGTGTGTTTGCTCCCATGGTTTAGGTTGGTGTTTGAAGTGGTTGAATGGGAGAATCGACACTTTCTAGGTTTTGGATATGGGATTTATTGTGCTATATTGGTGAGAAATGGTATGGTAACATCATTTGAAGTAGCATAACATCATTCTAGGTTGTATAGTTTCGCATAAGTGTTGGGTAAATTTATGAGAATGGGATTTGGGTTGATGTGTGTCGATATGGTGCTGGTGGTATTTCAAAGAGCTTGAAAAGTTCTTTAGCTAACACCACCAAGAATTCTTGTCTCCTATTGAGGGCATTTGCTACTCTATCATGCTGTCCTAGCATGCATCTCGTAAATTTTTGCTAATTTAGTTAATGTGGTTGAATTATTTTGTTATGCATCTCGCTTATGGTTAAATTTGTGCAAAAGTTGTATCTTAGGTATTAATTGTGTTGAAGACAAAGTGGTCTCCTTAGCCAACTCTTTGGGGTGTGAAGTTAGGATTTGGCCATTGAAATATTTGGGACTTGGAGGTAATCTAATAGTGCATAATTTTGCTCATTTGTTATAGAAAGGTTTGAAAAAATATTAGCAAGATAGAAGAGGGCCTTTTTCTCTCAAGCAGGAAAATTTAATTTTGATAAATTAAATATTATTAGGTCTTTCGATTTATTACATATCAATTTTCAAAATTTCAATGGTAGTTGCTAAGAGATTAGACCAAAAATTCTGTAAGTAGTTGCTTAGATATTAGAGAAACTAATGAGAAACTTTCTTTGAGAAGGTGTTATTGAAGGAAGCTGATGTAGAAGTTGTAAGTTTAATTCGAAGAAATTGAAGAATCTTCGTATAAGGGTTTAATTGTTTGATTCAAACCTAGAAAAGTTCATTAAATTAAAAAGAAATATTCTGATACAATTTTAACAATAAAAAAATTGCTTTCTAAGAGCTCCCATGACTCTTTAAACTTTACTAAAAGACAATATTAAAAGGAAACATAACTCCTAGGCTCATGTTAGCTCTAACCAACTAATGAGCCAGTACTATGTTGCATAAAACATAAACGACAAAACAAGTAAAACAATAGTAAATAGATTGTAATTAGCTGTAATCTCTTACATAGGAAGTAAAAGTTACCTAATAATTTGGGAGATGGTACAAAGACTGAAGATAAAAGAGGGCATTGGTAATTGATAAACGCTAGATCGCAAGCGTACGGGATGCGTACAAGTGAAAGTATTTAGAAAAGAGTATCGAATCCACATGAAAAAGTATAACTAATAATCGAGTACTAACAAGACTATTGTCACTACTATATGGGCAGTAGAAAATAATAAAGTATAAATAAATGACTAAATGCTTTAACAAAACACAAAACGCAGTGAAAGATATATATGAGAAATAAAACTTAGGAATCATTAATCTTCCAATCTCTTAAACATGTGAATCACAATATTCCTCTCCAAGCAATTGCTAGCATGTTATATGATCAATTAACACTAAATTATGTTTACATTCCTGTCACAAGTAAATTACACACAATATAATAATTTAACCTAATCATATTCTCATGCTAATTATATTAAACTACTACTCATGAAGAACGTCAATTATGGACTACATATATACGAATCGTATCTTTCAGCCTAAAAACTATATATGCTATTCGATAAAGACAAACAAATAGATATTTCTCTTAAAGCTACTTAAATGCATATATAATATACTTGATCATCAAGCAATTAATGACAATAAAATCAGATCAAATAATGTAACTTTAATTTGCAATCACAAACAGGGGAGTAAAATATAGATCATCAAATATTGAAAAATTGGGTTCATAAGGCCCCTATTAATGAAAATTAGCTAGACATTATTTAATAAAATCTAGAATATTTATGAAAGAATTTATTACAATTGAATAAAGAAAAGTTGGAAGAAAGATTACGACCAATCTTCACTGAAGGTAGTGTCTTCTCCACTTGTATTTTAGACTTGTGCTCTTGATTCTCTCAAAATCTCTACTGAAAGGGTGTCTCTTGAAAGTTGATAAAACTAAACCTAATTCTATGACTAAACTAATTGATTACAAAATTCTGCACACCAAGTTTAGGAGTCTACAAGTGTATTTACGAATACAAGAGCATTTTAGGTAAATTAAGATTTGAGTCTAAATAGGGTGCTGAAAATCAGGTGACCGATTCACACCAAAACAAAGGCAGGTTGCGGCTTAATATTTCTACATCACAGCGCACGTTGAAAATTGTCAACATGTTGCAACTTGAGAGAGCTCCATTGCGGCTCACATAAATCCACACTGTAGTGCGTGAAGTTCTTCGAGAAATCCTAATTTTGATCTGAGGGGATCAGGTTATAAATCCAGGTTGTGGCGTGTATAATTTTGTGGCATTTTGCTTGCTGAACCTTCATTTGATGTGTCAATATGCACTCGAAAAATACATCAAAATATATCCCGTGATTCAAAAAATAACCATTGTACCATATTTAGATTAAAAAAAATATGCATAAATAAATCCTAAAATCTCATTTAAGTTATTATAAATTATAGAATATTCATGTTTTTTAAGCTCGTATCAGTAAAATTATTGCAAAAAACAAGACATTGCTAGGTAAGTGGTTTTGGAGATTCCCGCTTGAGAAAAACTCTATTTGGCATAGAGTTATCAAAAGTATGCAAAATGAAAATGAGTGGGATGTGGGTTGTGGGTTGTGGATTGCATGGTTTTGAATGTAGTTCTTGGGTGGCAATTGCTAAAGAACTTAATTTTTTTCTTTTGTAATTTGAGATATAAGGTTGGAGATGGAGTAAAAATTTGATTTTGGGAATTCTCTTGGTTGGATGGTAATTCTCTTTCGACTAGATATCCATTGTTGTATAGCCCATGTTTGGATAAAATTTTCCCTAGAAGCATGTTTTTGCCAAAGGCTTGGAATTTCATATTTAGAAGAAACTTATATAACAATTCACATGTCTTTAATCGGTTTTTTTTTAAGAAAAGAATTTTAAGATGAGAGAGATGGATATTAATTTTGTATTGTTTTAACGTAAACAGTAACAATTTTTTTTTTTACCAAAGAGGATTTGAATTAAGAAGACAAAATAAATAAGCTCTCATGCAAACTGATGCAGCTCTAAATGCTCGGGGGAAATAATTGAAGGGCAACATTTCCAATAATTAATATTCATAATAAAAAAAATCATTAAATTTTTTCAATTACAATGCAAATAAGTCTATTTATAAGCAAAAGTGAAAGACTACCATGATCCTATGACAATGTAGACATAGTGATTGTCCAATGAGATATTATACAGAATAAAATATTTTGCATATTATGCACTTATCTCTCGCTCGTTTTATTATTTGTTTCATTTACTTCAAAAATTGAGTTTTTGATCTGCTTACTTTATTGAACTCAATTCATATGTAGTTCAAATGTTAAAAATCATTGAGGTTTACTAATCCTTTTTGAAATTCGAAGAAGTACCCACAGAACTTTTGTATCATTGATTCATCCTTTCCATGGATATCAGTATTCATATTAAAAAAATCATAATGAAACAAATCAAGAATAAAACTCAAATTCTATTAAATTTTATCCCAATTTATAATTATTCAGTCTAATGGCAATTGCGATGATAATAAAACTCTAAACAATAACAAGTGTTTTATTGATACTGTTTTAAAATCCATCACACATATTGCTGTTCTATATAGAATGCACAGAGCTAGTAGAAGGTTTTTTTTGTGCATTATGATGCTTGCAAAGTCATGGACTTGTGCAAGAAATAAAACCTTATGTTCTTGGACAATTTAATTTTTCAGTGTGTAATTTCCAACCTGCTAATACTGTATCAATTACAATATTATTTTTTATTAGTGAGATCTTTGCAAGTTCGCCCTTCTTTATCTCTGCTGAGGTTGCTGGTGCACTAGAAGCCAGGTTAGTTCTATAGTTCTTGCATTATGTCAGAGCCTTTATGCCTAGCATAAGAGGAAAATGAAAACTTGAACTCCAATGGTTAATGGTTGTTACCACAGGACAAATGATGACTTCAGAGAAACAAGTATTCCAGCTGGGAAAACATACGAGGTTTGTTTTAATATATAATTAAATATTTTTATTATATTCTCACACTTCTTTCCTTTTTTATCTTCTGTGTTTTGCTAGTTAACTTTGGTGTAACTTTTTTATTAGAAACTGGTGCAGAAATCAATTTTACTTTAGAGGGAGTAATCTGATGAAGGAGTTGAGAACCTGCTACTCAAACCGAGTTTACTACTCAAAACTGGGAGCAATCTCAGAGAAAAATCTGTTATAGAGAAATCCAAAAACTACTCTCTCCCTTACCACACTCGAGTATGTGCCAAAGTTTGTTGTTCAAAACTGTGAAGTTTTGATTAACTAACTTTACTACGTGACAATTGACAAACAACAACTTAAAAAGAACATAAAATGAACAGAAAACAACTAAAAGAAAACAACAAGAAAACTTACAAAGGACTAATAGAAAATAGCCCATGCATCAATTGCCCCTCCCTTACGATGAAGGCTCTCCTGAGGCCTTAATATTCAAACAAGTCACACATTGAAGGTGGGTGAGATGTGGAGATGCTGTGGAAGCTCTAACATAAGCATCAACAGTTTCTGAAGCCACCTGATTTTTAACAAAGGGAGATTGGTAAGATCAGTTTTTTGAAACATGGAATACTTTTGTTCAAAAGGACTCTTTCCAGTTGATTTGTTGTCCATTCCATTATAAGAAAACTCAGCCTGAGGCAAAGCTAAGTCGCAAAGCTTTAGTGTAGTGCTTGAGATGCACCTGGTCATGGTACCCAAAGTTCTATTATCTCTGTTTAATCATTGTTTGGGGTGGGAAGTGGTATTTGATGCACAAAATTTGATAGTTAAATTTTATATTTATAAAAAGATTTCAAGTACACGAATCACTTGTAATGAATGATAAGTATACTTCCAAGATGTCTCTTAAAGAATTGCGGTAGTTTTAAAATGTTATTTATTTTCTTATTTAGTTAAACAAATAATCTTAAACACTCTAACAATTGTCGGTTGGTAGAAAAGATTGTAAATTTTAAATTAATTCAATAACTAAAATAAAGTGTAAATAAAATAAATCACAGCTTAGGGAAGGATTATGGATGTATATGAAAATCTTAGTTCGCTATCCATTCATGGAAATAGCAAATTAAGCAATTAAAAGTCGGATTTAATGATTTTTCTGCTAAACCTATAAAATCTCAAATCAATGACAATTTTTACTACAATTAATTAACTTTTTTGATCCGGACCGTTAATTAATTAATTAGAATTAACTCATATATAACCACATAATCTACACAAATCAATGCAATCAAATTAGACACTTGTTCATAAGGCACAATTAAGCAAAGATAACGTTTTTAATGCCTAATTTAACATATTTTTTTCAACTACAAATCAAAATTCGGTCCATCATTAGTTCATAATTAGAAATATTAAGAACATGAACAAGAAATAAATCCAAAACTCATATATAATTAAATTACAAAATTGTTCTACTCATTAGAAGCAATACTAATATCTCAAATACCCAACCATAGCTAAATTGATGTCAATCAATTTAGTCATTAGACGCATACACAAAATCAAAGAGAAGAAATATTACAATAAAAATACCCTAAGTGATCTCCTAGCTCCAAATCATTAAAGTTGGTTGATTTCCTTTCTCAAATCTTTAGAGTAACTTCACAAATGGAGGATTTTCTCTTGATTTTGGGTGGAAAATTCAGCTGCTATAGCAGTTGTGATAAGAAAATTGGCATGAAAACTTGTGTTTGGGAGAGACATAGTATGGTATTTATAGGTGAGTGAAGCACACGCGAATTGGGATTTATGGGCAACTTTTGGTAAGCGGGCCACAACACACAAAAATACCTGCCTCAACGAGGCTGAAAATAGGACCCCATAGTAAAAATCGAGAGTTCACCTCTGTGGCACACAATTTTACTTGTCGTAGCGCACGTTGAATTTCATCCCCAGTATAGAAACTTGAGATTTGGTTGTCGCGGCATACATATTTCTTCACCGCTGCGTGCCTTGTTATGCTTGCCTTATATGTGCCCTTTACATAATGAATGGTCTTCAATGTAAGGCTTAAATTGCACAGCTCTTAATACTCAATTTTCACTCTCTTTAACTCATTTAAGTCCAATATTCTTCTAAAAGTCTAAAAACTACAAAACATATAAATACTTTCCAAAACACGTTAATAATAAATAAAACATAAAATGAATGCTATAAAACATAACGAAATATAGGTCAAATTAGTATTCATCAATACTGAACTTGAGGCTAGTATTAAACATTCTCTCCATAGTTTCCTCCAAAAGTGACTAGTGAACTTCACATCCCTGTCAGAAACTATTGTCTTTGTCTCCTCATGTAGCGTAATCACTTCTTTCAAAAACAATTGAGCCATATAGCTTGCATCAGTGGTCTTCTTACAAGCTATGAAGTTGGCATTTTAGAAAATATATATCCAGTGACATCACTGAATCCACATTCCTTCGAGTTCTTGGTAAAATGAAGTCCATACTTGAATCTTACCAAATATTTTCTGGAATGGGCAGATTGGAATAGATACCCGTGTTCTGAATGGAACCCTTTGAGGTTTGGAAAACCGGACAAGCATGAACCAGGGTACCTCTCTTCCCAATTTTGGTCACAAAAATAGTAATAATAATAACTTATCGCCTAGGCTGCAATAGTTTTATCCCTACGAATGTGTGCTGCTAATTCATATATATGTTGCTCGAGTAAGTTGATCCCTCAATGAGGTTTTAGGAAGTAGGAGGCTACTTATGTTATTAATTAGTTGTTTATCATGAATTGGTTTTATTGTTGTCATTTTACCAAAAATGTGTCGCTTATGTCTTTATTTGGTGTGTAACGTTTATTGGTCTTGTTTGTAGTTTATTCTAGAGTTCGTTATTTTGTGTCCTAGCATATAATTTGTCTTCTAGCGTGAGGTGCCAATTGATGCTTCAAAGCGATGTTGTTTGAGGGGAGGGGATGGTGAAAGAGTTAAGTGAAGAATTTTGTAAGTTCCAATTTCAGAGAGTTTTCTCAGTTTTCAATACAAATTTTTCTGGGTTGATTTGTTGAAATTCAATTCAAACTTGAGGTTCTTATTCCCTCAGATTTGAATTTAGGCTTCTATGACATGGTAGTCTTTATGCACACACTACTCGCAAATATTACTACAATCTTCGTCAGTTTCACAAAGATCATTGAGTGCTCAAAACATGTTACCTCATTCTGCATGATTATCAACACATGATCTCATCTACGAAGTTCATCTGTAACCAACCTATGCTTGAACAGATGGTTGAATATTTGAAAAAAAACAATGCCAATCATGTATGCATCTGCTCAAGTTTCTTTGTGGTTATGAACTGTAGGGATTGGTGGTCACAATGTAGCTCAAATTCTTTCTTCTTTAGGTACTGTTCCTGATGCTTTAGAGCTCTCACTATGGCATAAAATTCTTGCTTGAACAGATGGTTGAATATTTGAAAAAAAACAATGCCAATCATGTATGCATCTGCTCAAGTTTCTTTGTGGTTATGAACTGTAGGGATTGGTGGTCACAATGTAGCTCAAATTCTTTCTTCTTTAGGTACTGTTCCTGATGCTTTAGAGCTCTCACTATGGCATAAAATTCTTGCTTGTATGTGGACCACTTTGATTCATTTAATTTCTCGCGAAAGTATTCGGTCATTCTGCCCTCTTGACTTTCTTAGCACAATCAGTGATTGGTACCACTAGAGAAACCCTTAACGAACCTCCTATAAATTTTGGCAAAATCATGTAAACTTCTCATGTCATGCACATTCTTAGGTGGTGGACATTTCTGCATAGCCTTTGCCTTCCTTTCATCCACTGAGATGCTTTTTGAGTTGATCCCAAACCCCAATAAGACTGGACTTTCTTACTGAATGTTGCACTCCTGAAAGCTTTCAACACAGAGTGTAGGTGAAATAGGTGTTCCCCACTTTTACCAAACACCAAATATCATCAAAATAAACACCACCAAAGTTTCCAATGTAGCTTTTTAGTACCTGGTTCTTTAATACAAGCTATTTGGTGCATTGCATAGGTTAAAAGGCATAACTCTCTGCTCATACAATCCCTCCTGTAACACACCTTTGAAACATTTCAATTTTTCCAGCATGTCCTCTACCTTGAATAAGAAAATATTTAATGGTGATTTTATTTATTGCCTTCATGTTAAAACACATCTTGTAATTCCCATATACCTCCCCCCCTTCTAAGATATAACTCACAAAATATTGCTCGCATCACATGCTATGTTATTTGGACTTGGTGCTTTACGTCACCGTACCAGTGTCGACACGACACTTAACACTAGTATGGAATGTGTCTAATTTGGCAAAATCTTTCTGAACACGGCTATTGAAGTTGAAGCTATGATGAGGAATGGCGAAGAGAAAAAGAAGACTAAAAGAAAGAAGATGAAAAAGATGAAGACCTAAAGAAGAATAAAAAAATGACGATGACATGAAGAAGAAAAAGAGGAGGCTGGCGGCTCTAAAAAACAAAACTTAGATCGTATAGGACACAAGATAAACTTAAAATTGGGCATTTTAATTTATTTATTTAGGCCTTTTATTTATTTATGGGTTGGGTCATTCTTAAGTTCAAGAACTCATCTTTAAAAAAAAGACTTTCATATAAATTAGTACGTTAATCGAAGTTTCATTAATAAAAATAATAGAAATTAAAAATAAAATTTTAATTCCAATTAATGTAATCCAATAACCATCTAAATATTCTCATAAAAAATATTAACTTAACATTTATAAACACAGTTTTCAATATATATATATATATATATATATATATATATATATATATATTAAATAAAACTTAATATAATAAATTTTCGCGTTTACATGTCCATGTCCAAATATTGGACCCGTATCTTAAAATTTTAAAATTCATGTATCTAACCTTCGGATATATATCCGTATCCGACACACCTACCAAAGACTAGGTAACATAGTTCACCTGTTAAAGACAAATGTTCCTAATAACATGTATTCTTATTCCCATGAATTGGGACTTGTTTCCTCAGTTCCTAATAACATGTATTCTTATTCCCATGAATTGGGACTTGTTTCCTCCTATGTTACCTGGACGCGGCACATTAGGGTGTCACACCCGTGTCGACACGACACGGACACGGGTGTGGGATCTGTGTCCGACGCTTGAAAAAATTGTTGAAGAAGAAGAGGCGGCTGAGTTGAAGAAGACGAAGAAGAAAAAGAAGAAGAAGAGGCGGCTGACGAGATGAAAAATTGTGGGTTTATTAAATATCTACTTAAAAAGATATTATATGTATTAATTACATACATACATATAATGACTCGGCTTCTTTTCCTTTTTTCTTTTTCTTTTTTTTTTTTCCTTTAGAGCTGGTCTCATTTTTTTTATTTAAAAAATGGGCTCATTTGATAGCCCAATAATTTAATTTGTTGTAAATGAGCTTCAATATTTAGTTTTTAAAATAATTAGTTTATATCTAATTAATATTAAATAATAAATTTATAAAAATATAATAATTTTTAATTTAAAGAAAAAAATATAAAATTTAAATTTAAAGTAAATAATTCTTTAAAATTAAATATAAATATCATTTATATAATTATTATATGCAGTGTGTGTCTAAAAAATAGACACATATTATCCGTATTCCCGTGTCTTAAAATTTTACGAAGTGACGAATCCGACCTCTGGACACGTACCCGTGTCGGATTCTTTTTCCCGAGTCCATGTAACATAGGTTTCCTCGGCTTGTCGCTTGTCACGTAGCCCTTCTCCCCTGTGGGTATTGGGAGTGGTGGAGAGCGCAATAACATGCCTCTGATGTTCTAACAAAACATGTTCCTTTTGATGCGCGGAAACATATTCTCCACGTTTAAGGCATAAGGCCCTAAATTACACGAATGGAACTATCTTACCAGTTACAAATTTGCTCCAGTCTGAACATAGCACCTGGCACTTGTTGTTTCCTGCTTTTGTTCTGTAATATATTTGTGCCTGTTTACTGAAGCTGAGACTTCGATGGATGTGTGTGTGTTTTTTTCTTTCTTTCCCCTTTATGAAAATTTGATAGGTATAACTTGTTTCTACAAACCATGTAATGCAATTCTGCAGTGAAATGTACTGTACTTCTGTTTTTGTTATCCAAAGATAAAAGGACTCCCATCTTACAGATTGAATAACGAGTCATTATTGTTTTTTTATAGCATTAAGGACAACCCGATGCATTATTATTGTAATTTGTTCTGGTTGTGATGGAGAATATTTATGGGTGGATGTGTATGGAACTCCATGTTTTGAAATTCTAGTGAGATTGTTACCGGAAGCATAAAAATGAGAAATCTTGTGTTATTGTGTTGATTTTGTACATTGTTAGTGACTAGAAAACTGCATTTTCACTGCCCTTGTAGGTTTCGTTGTCAGTTGACTCGGTAAATTCATACATTGCTTGGGATTTCTTGCTGGTCCAGGGCAAGATAAACCTGGTATAATTCCTTGACATTTTTTTAGATTCTTAATGCATTATGTAATTGCCTAAATTTATTAAAGTTTTCTTTTTTTGGCTCTTCAAATTTTATTGTAGATTTGTAGTCTTCGATCAGCTACCTTGTATTTTATTTGATTGAAAATGTTAAAAAAAAAAAAAAAAAAACTGATTATTCGAGTATTTAGTTTTGTAATCTTCTCCAATTCCACGGATTTTAAAAGGTTCTAATTGAAGTAATGTCAAGTTGCATTTTGGATAAAAATTTACTCATAACTGCATTTGCGGGACTGCGGCTGCTGCTGTTATTTTTTTTTGTTGTTGTTGCTGCTGCTCGGTACTTTTATTCTACCTATTGTGAAAATTATGAAGTACAAGGCTATTGAGCTTATTGTTTTGTGGTCAGGATATTGGCTTTAGCATTGAATGTACGGATCCATCTGGGGAGAAAACTGTAAGTTTAAACTACAATGGCTTGTATATATTGTTGCGCAATGCTTCTACTTGATTCCCTTTGTTGAACTTCTCCCATCCCAACTGTTATTTCTCCTTTGGAGGGAGGAAAAGGGATAACAAATACTTGATTGATCCATTTGTTTGTTCTTAATTTGTATTAAATAATTGTTCGCTTGTATCATGTTGTGGCATTGGCGGTTCCCACAGCTAATATTACCTTATCAGCGATACGAGTCTGATCAAGTAAGTTTTGTATTTTGATCAAGCCTCAATTTGTTTCTCAACGTTTCTATTGATGACAAATGTCTACTGTAATCTATGATCATAATTTATAGGGAAACTTTTCCACGTGCATGGCTGGAACTTACAAACTGATATGGGACAATTCTTATTCAAGCTTTTTTAAGAAGGTCAGCGAAGACTTGACAACTTGTTTAGAAATTTTTTTCACTTTTCCTACTTCGCCAAGTTGCCTTGCTTGCAATTTAAATTTCTTGTAACATTCATGAATACAGGTATTGCGTTATAAGGTGGATTGCATTCCTCCAGTCATAGAGCCACTTCCAGCTACAAATGAATTGAACGAAGTTAATGACAACCGTTCCATCCAATGATACTCATCGTTGATTTCTGTTTCACAGCGTTGTATTTTCTATGGTAGTATCTTTCAAATATGTCAAATGCACCGCTGTTTGTTTTTTTTTTTTGGGGTCAGAAAAAACCTCATCAGGGAGGAGCAGCCAAAACTGGCATGTTGCCTGGATCAGTGGAAATTTCTTTCAATTTCCTTCATTGTTAAAAATCTTGTATAATTGAATCAAAAAAGAATGTTGTATAATTAATATTTCTGCCTAGTAAGTTGTATAATTACTTGCACATTATCAGGAAAATCAATGAAAATCTTTTATCTGCCCATATAATTTGTCTGTTTCCTTCGTCCTGGAATATTTTGGAAGTAGCTACTTGCTGTAGACCATATCTAAAAAAATTAAAAAATTACATACAATTATATCTTTAAAATTATAATAAAAATAATATTTTAATAATATTAAATAAAATAGTTAAAGTTTAACTTAAATAGTGCTTAATTTGACGGCAATCAAATTAAATTTTATGGGTTAGAGTTTTTTTATAATAAAAATATAGGCTAAATTATAATTTTTGTCGAACTTTTTCACTATTGATTCTTTGGTTTCTTAAGTCAATATTTGTAATTCGATCAGGTGATTGTTTAGTAGTTTGGGTATCAGAGTTAAGGTGTTGGGTCTCTATTCTCATACGGCAGGACGTAGGTTTGAACATTCAGTGTACTGAAGTTGCACTTGAAGGATACTCTGACACAAGTGGTTCCTGCGCTTTGTCGTCGGGCTCCAATTTTCTAGCGTTTTTTGACCAGCCCTTAATCGGTATCAAAACAAAAATGGCGGTGTTTTTTGGTAGTGTATTGGTGTGTGGCAATAGCCTTATTCCTTAAACTGAGAGGAGGCTATTTTTTAATAAAAAAAAAAAAAGTAAATATTTATAACTTTTTGTTCACTAAATTTTTATATGTAATACTTTTAGTACAAATTTATAGATAATATAGTTTTTAAACGCTATATGTAATTAGCTAAGGTTATGTTTGATAAGAAGTGTAATTTTTTTATTTAGTAAATAACTCATTTTTTGATTTATTATTTTTTTGTAAAATAATCAATAATGTGTTTAATAATAATTTATATTTTGTGATTTTTAAGAAAAAAATTAAAAATTATTTACAAGTTGTTTGATAATGTTTTATTTTTTCAAAGATTTAAAAGTAAAGAAATTTTAGGGGTGTGTTTGATAACGATTTTGATTAATTTTTGATTTTTTTCAAGTGATTTTTCAATTAAATATCTTTGGTAACGATTTTTTATTTTAATTTTCACATTTTTAAGGATTATGAATCACTATCTAAATATGATATGATTTAAAAATCTTTAAAAATTATATTTTAGATTTATGATTCTTTTATTTTCACCAATCAATTTTTTTTTTTATAAAGACTAAATCAAGTCTTATAATTTTGTATGTATAAAAATTAATAACAAAAAATTTCTTTACTTTTAAAGTTTTCAAGTTTTTAGTTATTTTTCCTCAATATTTATAAGGGAGTGGATTCCTTAGATTATGTCATTTTGTTTTTTAGATTAAGTGTTGTCATTTAGTTTCTTAGTTTTTGAAACAAAAGATTAATTAAGGATAAAATATATAATTTTAATGATTTTTTAATTAAAATATTATTTTTAAATTAATATTTCTATATCAAAAATATTAAAATTATATAATAGTTATTCCCTTTTAAAATCACATATTGTCACGAATTATCCTTATTATTTTTTATTCTCTACCAAATCTTTCTTTTCTGTTGAATTATTTAAAGTGGAGGAGCATAATCATTCTTAGCCTCATATCTGAAGTATGTTAGCACAAATTAGGTATGACAAGGTAAAATAGTGTTAGTAATTAATTAATTGTTCTATAATCTTATTTGTTTGGATATGAGTTAATTATCCTTTTATATGTTTGTGTCTTAATACTCTCATGGAATTAATGAATTGTTATATTGTGCGACGATTGTGAAAGTTTGAGATAGTTTATGAAGTGAGTTGAGAACTTTAAGATAGTTTATGAAGGCGTATTATGTGGAGTTAGAATTTTATTGGTTGAGTAAATGATTGTGAGATGCTCATTTATAAATTGAAAATATAATTTTGAAGGCCAAAATATAATACATATTACATTAACCGAACAAATAATAAATAATTTTGAAGAGTAAATATATATTGAAAGTAAGAGGTAAAAAAGAAAAAAAGGTGAGATTTATTTAATAGATTTAATAATAGAGCATCATTTGCATATTATATGACACTTTTTGAACGTACATGCATAGAAACAATAACAAGCAGAATAAGGAATTAAGGGGAAGGTTGAGATTCCATCTCCAAGAAGGTAGTGTTCAGACAGAATTGCATGCTATTAATTGGGTTGTCTGAATTCTGGTAATGCTTTCTTTGGCCATGGAGGAGCACAACAATCCCCGACCTACCTACCTTTGTTTTTTTTGGTCAATCCTTTGTTTCTTTATTTTTTCTGGTTAATTTTTAAGGATACTCACTTGGGTCAGTTTGGATATAAAAGCGATTAAAAAGCATTTTCGTTTATAAATGAAAAGGTGGTGGATAAAAATAATAATATTTTCTTCTTTTTGGTACAATTGGATAACTACAAAATGGTAAAGCTTGGGGTCTCAGGAGACCTTTTTCACTGTTTTTTCTATTCACTCCATTTTTATATTTATATTTAAAAAAAATTCAAAGAAAAACAATTATCTTCTGAATATTAAGTTTCTCTGTTTTTCATTAATATCTGGACACGCTAGAGAAAAATACTTAAACATTGATATGTTGGCTGGTAGCCCACGGCAAAGCAGAGAATTAAAACAGTATTGCATTAATTGGCCGTAGTGCTCTCTCCCTCTTCCTCTTATTTTTCAATCGTCTCTCTCCTCAAAACTAGAGTTCGAAGTTTGTTCCTTTTAGTGGCCATCGGCGGGCCGTGTGGGCGTCGTGCCGGTTGCCGGTCCTTTCTCCCTCTTCCTTGTACAGTTGTTACCTTCTTTGGCCGGTGATTTCGATTTTTCTATGTTTTCTCCAACGGTACTCGTTTTTGCCGGTATATTTTGTTTTTCTGTGTTTCTGTCCGACGGTACTTGCTTTTTTGTAGCACGGGGTGTTGGGTTTTAAGCTTCACTATGTTGGGCCACCGCTGCTTGGAGTGGTTGGTTGTTTTCGGTGCCTGAAAGCTCGATTTTGGGTGGTGTCTTTTGGCTGCTGTCTGTGGCTGGCGTTGGTAGTTTGGTGACGACAATGGGTTATTTCCAGCAACTCACTTTGACCGATGGAGAGGGTAGATTTTTTTGGCCTACTAGTTGTTTAATTATTGTTGTTTTAATATATGTTTCATTAATGTGTTGAATGATTACTATTGGTGTATAATTTTTTCTGTTTTAAAATTTTTACTATTTTAATTTATTGAATAAGTATTAAGTGAATAATAATATAAAATTATTTAATAAAACTCATATATATATTCGCTGATTTATTGAGTTACACTACAATTGTATACGCATCTTGTGGTATTGAAGCATTGACGTATTTCTTAAGTTGATTATTGTTCGAGATGTAATCCATGATTAATGAAAGATTTCTGCTTGTTATAAAAAAAAAAATTAGTATTGCATTAAGGCGGCAACATAGGTGATAATTAATTCATTCTTTATTAATAAATCAGCAATCATGAAAAACCACATGCTCTCTTAGCAGCGTCAAAAGTATTAGAGAGGAGCATGGCGACCGTCACGGGTCCAACTCCTCCAGGGACAGGGGTAATGGCTGACACCACCCGTGCTGCTTCTTCATAGCAAACATCTCCTATGAGACGGTAACCATACTCGCAGCTCGGGTCCTGCCAAACAACAGCTATGACTTTATGAAATGAAGTTTTACAAAACCATAATTATGACTGAAATTTTTTTTTTTTGGTAGAAAGATAAAAAGTAATACATACAAGATGAAATTTTATGTGGTAGCCATTTAACAATAGAAACAGTAAGAATGAGAAGGCTACGTACCTCAACAGGATTTGTTCCAACATCAATAACAACTGCACCACGCTTTAGCCAATTACCACGGACCAGATTAGGTACTCCAGCAGCTGTGATCACAATGTCAGCATCACAGGTGATCTGTTCTGGGTTTTTGGTGAATGCATGTACAACGCTGACTGTAGCGTGGTGCCTCTGCAAAGAGCTGAGCATACTAAGCCTATTTTATCTTAAGAATACTAGCAGTGGACTTAATGAACTTCCAAAGAATGCTATGTTACCTGCAGTAGTAATGAAGTGGGCAACCCAGCAATATTGCTTCTCCCAATCACCACTGCTTTCTTTCCATTGATTTCAACACCTGATCTGATCAATAACTCAATGCAACCTTTTGGAGTGCAGGGAATAAACAATGGCTCCCTCCCTCTCATAGCAAGATTCCCAATATTATGTGGATGCAGACCATCTACATCTTTTTCTCTGCTCAGCACATTCAAAACTTTTCCCTCGTCTAAATGCTGTCCCACATATTTTCTCGTAAGTCATCATTCAAAATCAGCAAGTTCTGACAAGTCACGCGTCAAAACCTCAACTATATACTTGCTATAAATGCGATCTTAAAGAAGCACACTAGTGCACTACCCATCAGATCCCTACCCCAAAAAAGAATCTGTAGCTTGTTAAGCCCAACAACATTACTTGAAGGGAGGGAGTGGGATTAGAAAAGGTACACTCAGTTAATTGATCTACCACCAGGAGATTCTCCCATATTTTTTTAGTTGATGATAAAGATTGAGAAGAAATAAGAGGAAGAGGAATAGAATTGAGAAACAATAGAGAAAAGTAGGAAGGGAAAGATGAGTACGGTAAACTAAGAGGGAAAGAGAGACGACATGCATTAATAATTCAATAATAGATAACTTTAGTAGAGATTACAAACATTAATAATTTACTAATTCATAATTTTAGTAACCTGAAAAGCATGAATAAATTATTGTTTCTAAGATGATTCCATTCACATCTCATAGCAAAGCACAATAATATTATCCAACAGATTTGGAAATTACTTGGGGTAGAGGAAGCTGCACTAGGATACCGTGAACAGATGGATTCTCGTCAAATCTCAACAATGCTTTAATAACTTCATCTTCAGTGCAATCATCAGGAAATTCAGCAACAATTGACATAATTCCAACTTCCTCACAAGCTTGTATTTTTTTCTGGACATAAGTTTGAGAGTCCCTTCTTTGACAAGCCATAATTACAGCCAACCCAGGAACCTTTCCAATTGCTTCCTTCATCCGCCTCACCTCACCAGCAATTTTTGCCCTGATTTCCTCTGCAATCAACTTGCCATTAATAATTGCACCAATCTGTTCCTTAGCTGTAGTGAAAATTAAACATCAACTGCACAGTTTATGTAACGAACAAACAAACAAAGAGATCTAAAGACTATGATGATTCACGGCAATCAAGAACATAAATCAGATGAATACTTGGATCTCCAAAAACAAATTTGATAAGGCTTTGTTAAGGATAGAGTGATACAAGGATCACAAGAATCAATAGCTAATTAGCTATCACTCATGTATTAGTAACTAATATCAAAATAGATGAAAAAAGTGGTTTTAGCAATCATCAATGGTAGAAAACAAGAGTTGGAAAAATAAGAAAAATCTCGAGCTGAAAAATTCTTCCAACCGAAGCCACACATACACAAAAAGGAGAGGGGTTGGGGGGGTTCGGGAGACACCGCATGGGGTAAACTGAATACCGGGCTAGGAAATTAGTGGCTTAAACTGGCATCTCGCACATCGACTTAAAAGAAACACTCTTACTAGGAAATTGAAAGACATTTCTTATCACTCCATTTGGCTCACACTTCAACTAACAAAGAAATAAGCAGTAACCTAAAGGTAGGAAGCCATCATCACTCATAATGTAGGGGACAGTGCAGATTGAATTTATGGTATATGGGTTTTAAGAAGGATACTTACTTCGATTTGTAGCTGATGATGCACAACAAAATTTAGTAGAATTTGGAGACCAAATATCCGGAAAGTCTAAAGATACCAGAGGGGGAGACATTAAGATCCCAGATCCATTATTGTCTTTTAAAGTATTAAAGGTCATTCTTCCTGATGGGATTATGGGTCTTACTGCCTTTCGACAGGGACCTACCCTTATACGCATCAAACTTCCCACTATAGTCATCCTCGTATGATTCAACTCCTGGCGTCCTCGGTTATCCGAATGCTATAACATCCTTATCTCACCTTTTGATTCTGTGAAGATATCACATACATAAATGTCACGAGTCTGATATCATTCACTAAAAAAACAGAATGGTCAACAGGCAAGAAAATTTCTATAAAAACAAAAAAAAAAGGGAAAAAATTATAAAAAAATAAGTCTCGTAAAACTCATAATAATAAAAATAACATCTAATAATATTGAGCGATATCTAATTAAATGATGTTTAATATTGAACGAATATAAATAACCATAATTCAATTTAAACGACAGCTAATTAGACGAACGTCTAAAAAAAATCATGTAACAATCATTTTTTTTAATTGTAAAAATATTTAATTTGAACAAAAAATGTACTATTTTTATTATTATAAATTTTAATATGTATTATTTTTATTATTATTTTTAAAATAAATAAATAAAAAATAATAATATTTTTACATCCAACTTATATATTTTATTGTAAAAATATGGTAAACTAACGAAATCCACTACTTAAATATAAAGTGTCATACATCTGCCATTATTTTCCAAGTGCTATAGAAATACTATCATAGTCGTTTAGGTAAGAGAAATTAACATTTGTAACTAATTTAAATAGTAGATTCATACAAATTATGAAAGTTTGGTGATAATTTTTTTCACGCGACAAAAAAAACGTTAATTTTTCTTATATAAATGATGATGATAGTATTTTTGTAACGCTTATTATGAAATTAATGATATATTTGTTACATTCAGAAGTTAAGGGTAGATTTTAATAAACTATAAAAATTTAATTGTAGTTTTATTAATTTATCCTAAAAGAAACCTAGATGAATGTTGAACATTGTGTGCTGGTTAATTGGATGTTATTTAAGTTGAATTTAGACTAGATTAATTTATTATTGAATATCAATTAATTAAACTCGTTTAATATTATTAGAATTTTTGTATTATTATAAGTTTTTGGAATGTATCGTGAAATAATTCAAAAAAAATAAAAATAATAAATAAACTTTTTGTGCATAAGCAAAAGATATGCAACTACAAGAAAAAGTCCTGATCTTTTTGTACAATGAGGAAAGAAAAACAGGATGAATTAATGAACTTCCATGGAAGACAAACCTAAATCAACAACAATCACAGATATAGACTCTAATTGATTACGGCTCAAACGACAGACACAAAATGGGGTAATAAACTCAAAATTTGACTTGAGGTTTAATGGTAGTTTTTTATTTATTTATTTACTAAAGCTAAACTCCGCATTGGCTCAACTCATCAAAAGAAGATTCACATGTCATATAACACCAAAAGAAAACACAATTGAAGAATACACAACTGGGAACGGACAAAGTTGAATGATCTTATTCGAGGGAATAGAACAAAATTAGAAACAAAAATTGGAAAGAAATAGAGGAGCGAGGACTAAACCAATGCGTCATCGTTGCGAAACCACAGCATCGCCGCTGGTGAAGAGAACTGGATGGCAGGTGGGTTTTACCTTTAAATCAAACGATGGCAATTGGGGTTCTGCTGTTGTAGAAAAGATGAATGGATATAATATTGTGATGATATAGAATAATATTGATAAAATATGGTGAATTATTTATTTTATAATTGTTTAATTTATTGATCAACTTGTATTAAATAAAAATAATTTTTTTTAAAAAAAATAAGTAAATGATTGTTTTCATATTTTAAATATTTATTAAAATATCATAATTTTTTAATATATCATTTTATGAGTTTTTTTTTTTTTTTTTAATTTAACCACCACCACAACTTGTCAAAAAATTGATGCTACTTTATTGACTCCACCGCCTTATTATCTAATATTTATTGATATGTATAAAATATTTATATTTATACATTTAAACTACTTGTATTTTGACATCTCTTTTATCATTAACGAAGTTATTTCCGCATTGCACAAAAAAATATATTATTATTTATTGACAAGTAAAAAAAATTAAAATATTAATATGCATATTTGAAAAAAGTTGTACACCTTATGCACAATTTTTTCTGATTAAATTTATACATATGAATTAATAAATAATACTTTCATCTTGGAATAATTTTCAAACTTATGAAAAGATACAAGTACTTTGAGAAAATAAGTATTGCAAATAAATTTTATTTTTTTTGTTCAATAATAAATGAAAAGCGTTTTAGCCGAAAACAATTTTTTATTATTAAATATACTTATTATTAATAATACCTATTACAATAATATAACATACAATATTATATTTTAGTTATAATTTTTTAATCGTCCATTTTTTAAGCAACCTAACTAAGGTGCGCACTCGAGTGTCAGTATACCAAACACAACTTTCTTTTAATTTAATTTCCAATAAAATTAAATTCTACGTGATGAAACCCACTCAGTAGTGCAAATTGTGTGATGACTTTGTCATGTTAATTAGTAAGATTGTTATAAAAAAAAGTCATCACACCACAATGACGCATTTTTCGAAATAAAAACATGACTAAATAATATAAATAATAAATATGGTACTAAACTACTCTATTTACAACAAATGGAAGACTTGTAGAATATATTTACAATAAAAAAAAATGTATATATGCATAAAAAAAAATTCCAAGTAATTAAGCATAATGGATACAACAATGAGTTCCAAAACATTTTCTGCTTTATCAAATACAATAAATAAAATATGCAAAACATAAATCAACCGGTTGTCATAATGAACTTAAATTAGGCACACATGTTTAAATTAGAAAAACAAGAATCCACAAAATCAAGGAACCAAAAATTGCAAAAGCTTAGAATTAGAAACAATCAACTAATTTTAATTAATTGTGAACCATACAAGACCACAATAGAAAGTGCCTACCAGGCAAATATTGCAGAATCTCAAAACAAATAATTTGAACTTCATAAACAAATAAACCTATGTTTTTCTGTCACAATCAAAGGAGATCAATAATGGAAAGAAATGTATGTTACTGTGAAAATCGAAAGCCTTCTTCAAGACACTTTATTTTGATATCCTACATTAGACTTAGACTTTGAGGTAGAACTGGGTTGCTTGTAACAACAACATCCACGTATAAAAATCTAAATCACGCTTAATATTTTTTTGAACAAAATTATCCTCATATTTTAAACTATTAATATTGATTTCCCTTTTAAAATTTATTATCATATTAAATAAAAACTCTAAAATATTATAATGAAATAAGTATCACATTCGATAAGAATTATAATCATATGATTACTTTCACGATTAATTTGAAAGCATAAGAAAATTAATTTTGAAATTGTGTCAAATATATTGTAAAAATAAAAAAAAAAATGAAATCTTTAATTTGATTAAATGTACCATTTGAGTAATATACAATACCCTGAAAAATACATAAAGAAAAAATATGCTCTGCAAAACACTCTCCCCAATCCATCATTATATTTATAGTAAATAATACCACTTAGAAATCAAGCAATAAGACTTTCTGAAATACTTGATAATCAACGTTGTTAGATAACTTTGACACTGTGCAAGATAGATTGTAAGCGAGTAAAATTGGACATTCAGAAGCGAGTAGAAATTAAAAACACCTGGGAAAGTCATATCATATTTGCCAAAACATAAATTTCTAAAATAATAGAAATAACAGAGAAAATAAAATTAGTGCAGGCACTTGCGGCTTAGGGATAGATGGACCAACAACCAAGGCACTATTATCTCCATTCTTATGTGAACTGCTAGAATCTCCAGGACCTTCAAAATAATATAACTTAGCCAGGAAACATTTTAAGCATATTTAACCATATAGGTGTATCATTCTAAATTCTAAAAACCATCCTTCTAAATCCTATCATATGAATACATTTGGTACTGCCAAGTGCCAAAAATTGAATATAGCAACTCAAAATGTGTATAACCAACATATACAAAACCACTACAAACAATAAATAATAACAGTACCTGGAAGGGCTAGTGCATTAGAAAGGCCAGGAGGTTGATGAGCACGATCAGAGGAAGCCGTATTAGCTTGTCCAGAAGGTTGTTCGCTAGGGGTACTTTTAATTCCCCATACTCAACATTAATCTACAAATTGAACTAAAATTTCAATTCAAGAATCAAAAGCAATACGAAGACTAAACGATCAAAAAAATCAATACAAAATGGTCTTACACGATTGTAGGATCTAACTAACAGAAATTAGCAAAAACCACTAACCTTGTGGCTGAGACGAATTTTTTTACTGTGCCCAATATTTAAAAAAAAAAAAAAAAAATCAGTACAGTCAAAGAGTAATTTCGACAAGAGGCTAAAAGGTTATAGGGTTTATAAACAGAAAATACGAACAAAGTTAGGGTTCTAGAGGAATAATACAAAGCTTTAACAAATTCACAAAGAAAGAAAGACAGAGGATAAAGGTTACCTTTCGGGATCGGGAGGAGCGAGATGGCCATGGATGGGAGAAAATAAATCGAGAGCGCGTTTAAGGGATTTGAGGCTAAACTTCTTCAAAGATGGGGTTAAACTGGCTCCATATCCAGGGTTACCCCTGTCGTGTTATCTCTCTGCTTTTTTGTTTCTTAGGGTTTATTACGTAATTTGAACATTCCAAGGGTTACCTGTCCTTGAGTAAACAAAAGAGAAAAAACGACCCGTCGTTTTTCTTGTACCTAGTTGTCTTATTATTTTTCCTTCTTTGAGAACTGACTAAGTCATTAATTATCTATTTATAACTACTAATCAAAAACGCCTGCTTTACATGCATATTTTAATTTTTTTCTTTTACTTAATTACTACCACGTGCTTAAAATAAATATAAAATTAATTTTTTTATATTTTTAAATTAATTAAAAAATAAAATAATATTTAAAAATTTTATTGAATATAATAATCATCATATTATTAAAATTCATAATAAATATAATTTTTATTTTATTATCATATTTAGATTTCTTATTTAAATATAATTCTTATTTCAATATTATATTTAGAGTCTTTATTTAATATAATAATATATCATAAAAAGAAAATAAATGTTAATAGCTTAAAATATATGGATAATTTTGTCTAAAAAATTATTAAGCGTTATTTAAAATTATAATTTTGCAAACTTTTATGAATTTTTATAATATACAAAAGAGAAAAAGGTAATGAAAATCCTCATATTAAATCATTTGTATTATTTAATTTTTTATATTATAAATGATATTATTTAATCCCTCAGTTTTAAAAAAATAAGTAAATTAACGACACAACATATAATTTTAATAATTTTTTAATTAAAAAATGTTTTTAATAGGCCAAACAATTATATTATTTTTAATATTAAAATTTTAATTTAAAAAATAATATTTTAATTAAAAAATTATTAAAATTATGTATTTTGTCTTTAATTGGTTCTTTTTTTTTAAACTATAAGACCAAATGGCGTCACTTATAATCTAAAGGACTAAATAATACAAATAATATAATTTAAGAGATTTATATATCTCTACTCTTTATAAAAAAAGAGTGAAGTATTATGTTGATCACAAGTTATACATTAATTGATATAAAGGTTTCTAATTAAAATAAAAAATAACATTATAGTTCAAAATTTATTATACCTTAATAAAAAAATTTAGTTAAAAGTTTAAGAACTAGAATGAGAGTAATATGTCACACTAACTTAAGTGTAATAAACAATAAAAAATTTTGAGAACTCAATGTAATAAATAATAACAAATTTAAAGACTTAAGTATAATAAACATGACTTAAATGTAACATTTAATAATTTTGGAACAAAAGTATTGATTTTTTTATTTTTAAAACTTTTTATCAAGCATAATTTTATGACCAAAGTAACCCTTTTTCAATAAAAATATATGTATTTATTTATTATTATGTATGAGAGCACATGCAAGTTAAGTGATCCACTTGTTAAATTTCTATAATATTTAATCATTTATAATATAACTCATTTTCTATTGTTATAATAAAAATATACAAATTATATATTATTTTTATATAATTAATTATATTTTAATATTATTATTAATTAATAATTTATTATTAATAAAAATTAATTATTGTAATAACAATCTAATTTATTACAATCTTTATCCATTTAATTTAAATTTTTTATAATATTTGTTAGCTATAAATAAAAAATAATTTAACAAAATTTATTAAAAAGAATTGAAATTTATTAACAAAAGTTTTTTGGGCTTAAGATTTTAAGGTTATATATATATATATAATTTTTTAAATAGAAAGTGAAATTATTATACTCACAATTAAAATTTAAAAATTTAAAAAAATTTATGGTAATTTTTTTGTTGAAATGATTTTTACTAAACCTATTTAAGTAAAAATAAACAAGTGTAACTTATGAAGAGTTGTGTGACCATTTGACCCTAAAACTAAAAATTAAATATTAAAAAAATTTATTATATTTTAAATATATAATATACAATTTAATATGATATTATTATACTTAAATTATTCATAATATAAAACAAAAATATTGTTAATGATCATGTCATTTCAGGACATCTAAATACCAACTGAGAAGCGTCGGAAAGTAAGTTGTACAGTACCTTAATATTCGTAACACATATATTTAGAAGAGTAATTTAGTTCTTTAATTTTTTTCAAATATTATTAAAATATTAATTTTATATATTATCTTTTAATTAAAATATAATAATTGTAAAATTGATACATATAAAAATAAAGATAACAACTGGGCAAAGGATAATTTGTCATCAGAATTCAAGTTCAAAACTTACGTAAGTGTATGTTTTTTATTAATTAAAAAAATAAACTTTAGAACTTTTTTTTAATAAAAAAAAAAAAAGGAGAATTTGTCATCATGTTATATTTTTTAAAAAATATTAAAAATTTAACCCATCTTTATAAATACCTTAAAATACACAAATATTTTTCTACCTTTTGTTAATTAGGATTATTTTATTGGATTAATTAAATTTTATATCAATATATTACAAATATGTCCTTAATATTTATAAAGTTACAATTTCAACGTATTTAAAATTTAAAAATTATAAGTATATTTGGTATAAATATTTTATTGTTCATATATATGCATTAAAATTTATGGACATATTAATTACATATATATTTATGTAAAAACATAATTAGTTATAAAAACATCTTGATTTGATCTAACAAATCTATATTTGTGCAACCAAGTCTTGAACTCAAGAACAAAATCGTGATTGATTCTTAAGGTTAAAAAATAGTGACTGATCACAAGTGGTGTTAACTGGCACAAATATGATTTCTACCAAGAAATTGAAACTTTCATATTCGGATTTTATTATGGGATTTTGTCTATAAAAGATATTTATGGGTGCAAAATTTAAAAATAGTTACTTTTGTGCTAAATTTTAAAAATGGTCAGTTTTTAACTTGAAACTTAATGAGTTCTATAAAATTGATGAAGATATATTAAAAAAAAAAAAAAAAAACCAATTTAAAACTTGTATCACTTTCATTTTATTAACTTAAACTTAAATTTCTTCCTCCCACACAAAGCCACATTTAAGGATATCAAACTCACTTCTTCACAAACAAAAAATTAAAACTCACTTCTTCTTCTTGCCATACTTGAGTAATTCAAACTACTCTTCTTCTGTTATTATAGTATTGGGGCTATATATATATATATATATATATATATATTTTTTTTTTTTTTTTTATGGATATATTGTTTTAATATTTTGATAGATATGTTTAAATAATCATCTTTTATAATATGATTTTGTTAGTTTTTAAAAATTAATTAAATTTGTTATGTTAATGTTGACTACTCAAAGTATTATTATAAAATATGTTATTAATTTAACATCATATTTTTCTTTAATATGATTGAATCAAAATTACTTAAGCATAAGCTATAATTATCTATGATAGATATATAGCTAAATATTTAAATATATAATAAAAATAATGAATTTGGTGATAATTAGTAAGAGTCGGTCTAATTTTTACATTAATAGCAAAGTCTTTGCAGTAATTTTGGTCATATTTGGTACATTTTCTTTTACATTGTCAATTTTAATATATTATTGTTGATTTTGCTCAATATTTGGCCAACTTTATACAAATTAAGGGAAAATAAATAAATTTTAAGTTATAGTATATACTTTTTGGAAAATGTTTAACTAAATATTTATCTTTATAATAATAATAATAATGAATTGTGTGATGATTAATATAATTTAGTACATTTTAGACATTAATAACCAAGTATAAAGATTTTTGTTTAAGTCTTTAGGTTTTAGTCATATTTGGTCATTTTCTTCTACATATTTTGATATATTTTAATATACTGTGGTCAATTTTGTTTAATTTTTAACAAATAACATTTAATTAATTAGATTTATATTTTAGCCCAAATTCTTATAAAATGCAATGAATTCAATTAATCATCTAAACAAAAAAATGAATTCATATGATTATAAAAAATAATTTGGTGCAAACAAAATAAAACCTATATCATGGCTACCATGTACTAATTAACCCTATTTAACTAAATGAGTTTAAGTTTAAGAAGATGGCAAATATTTTATTATGCTCTAAAGATATTCGTTATATATCCTCAAATTATGACCACTTATTTCACATCGACTACATAATATAACCCTTAGTCACAAAATATAGATTGATTTTTATTTATGAATATTGTCTCATATTACATATAAGACGACATTTTTATGATTATCTTCAACATCTTCTTGATCTCTTATTCTCACAATAAATAATGACAAATTATTATTATAGAAATATTTTACAGATAATTCATATTTTGCACGTATTAATCTTCAAATTTTTCAAAATACTTATTTTTAAGTTCATTATATTTAATTTTATTTCTTATTCTTATATTTACACCTTCACTTCTTGATATTATTTCATATCATCTGTCTGCCTCAATAATGAATAATTATTATACTAAGGCCCTTCATTATCTAAAATGTATCCCAAAAAAATTATAAGTATTAATTCATCTATAAAAAAATCAATATTTATTATTGAGTAAGGCATAAATACAAATTTAATAATAAATTCAACTCATGAATGTATAAGATACAAATGAGATATAAGAAAATTTAATATATAAAATATATATAATTTAATTTAATTTCAATTTATAGTGTATATTTTGGAAAATATTTAACTAAAATTTTAAGTATACAACAATATTAATAGATTTCATGATCATCGATGTGAATTATTTGAGTTTGTTATTTAGTAATGATTCAAGTATAATGCAATAATAATGGATTTGGTGTCTTGACTTTTTTTTTTTTTTTTTTTCATTTTATAAGTTTTAGGTATATTTTGGCCTTTGTTGATTTTAGTAGGTTTTCATATATTATGATCAATTATAGTATACTTGGATAGATTTGGGTATTTTAAAGTTGATTTTGAAATATTAGAGTAGAGTTCGTATTTTTGGATCGATTGTAGCTTATTGTTAAAATAAATGTAAGCAAACATTTTTCATTTTAAAAATAAATACACGTAAAACTTAGGTTACAAACAAACATGTATATTTATTTATTACAATAACAATAACTTAAACCTATTAAGGACTTTATTATATTTTTGTCAATTTCGTTGTTTTGGTCGATTTTAGGATATTTCAGTAAATTTTAGTGTATTATGATCGAATGTTGCTAATTGTTAAAATAAATGACATTAAATATTTCTTATTTAAAAAAAAATCAAAACCAATATTACGAACAAATATGTATATTTATTTATTACAACAATCGTGACCTAAAAACATTGAACAATAATAGGCATTAATGCAAAAGATAAAAATATCACATAAATAATATAACATAAAATTAAATATTATTTTTTATTATCAAAATTTTGAAATGATTAAATATAAACGAATTCACCAGATTAAAGTAATTTTTGGTTGTATTACAAAAATAAATGACAACAAATATTTCTCATTTAAAAAAAAAAAAAAAAAGTAAACCCAAATCACGAATAAACATGAATTTTCATTAATTGCAACAACAAAAATATAAAAAACTTAAACAATAAATATAAAAGACAAAATTATCAATGTAACATAAAAATAAATCTTACATTTTATTATCATGATTTTGTAATAAAACTCAAAAAAAAATTTACCTTTCTCTTTATACGAACCCAAAAATGTAATTTCTATAATTTTTACGTTAAAATTGAGTGAAAAAAAAAGTGTTAAGATGTTAAAGATTGTGTTTAAGTTATGAATGATAAAAGAAAAATAAGTATTTATGGGTGGTTTCGTAAAATTTATTATTCTATATAAAAAGGAGAGTTGTCTTCATCTTATTTATTTGATATTTTTTGTTTGATAATTTTGTTTTATTTATTTGATACTATTTTGTTTGACTTTTATTTTTTTTATCTCCAATTTGCGATTTGACTCGATGAGAGTTTAGTTCATAATTGCATCAATTTTATTTTGTTTGATTTTTAATTTATAAAATGATGAATGTATAAGTCTTATACTTATTTTAAAAATAGCACTTAAGTCTTATACTTATTTTAAAAATAGCACTTAAGGTTTATACTTATTTTTTACTACTATTTAGTTCGATTTTTATTTATTTATTTTTCAAATATTTTAGTTACAATTTATTTATATGTATTACTCTATATAAAAAGGGAGCCATTCTCATCTTATTTATTTGATTTTTTTTTTTTTATGTTTTTATTTTATTTATTTGATATTATTTTGTTTGATTTTTTTTTTTTAAGTTTTTCTTTTTCTTTTTCTCTTTCTTATTTCTAATTTGTGATGTGACTTAATGATAGTTTAATTCGTAATTTCATCAATTTAGTTTTATTTAACTTTTTAAATCCTATATTCATTTTAAAAATAGTACTTAAATTTTATATTTATTTTTATGATAGTTTAATCATATTTTTATTTAATTTTTCTTCAAATTTTGTAGTTATAGTTTATTAAATTTAAAATAATATCTATATAGTATAATTAAAAACTTGAAAAAATAAAATGAAAAAAATTGACTTTATTCTTTTGCAATTCTTATTTTTTTTATTAGGATAAAGTGAAAAAAATTGTCATAATATGAGATAAGAAACATATAAGAAGTGATAAGTAAATGAAAATCAATATGTCCAAGTTAATTCACCCAATTTGTGATTGTTATATCTTAATTTTGTAGCTTAATATTGAACTAAGCCACCAAATAATTATCAAATTAATAATGCTTAAAAAATTTAAGCTTTATTAGAATTGGCTCACCTAGAGGTATGATTATTAGATTTTTTTTATAAATAAATTAAAATTTATATCTATCTCTCAGTCATTTATTTTTCAAGAATGTTAAATAGATCATTTTTTTTTAAACTCTTTTCCTCTTTCCAAAAACAAAGTGTAATGAATTAAAAATATAGTGCTTAATTTATTTATATTAGGGGTGAATATATATGGGTTGTTTGGATTTATATTAAAATTAGAATTAATCTAATATGATCGATTTTTTAAAAACGAGAACCGAATTGAACCAAAAATTTTGAAGAACCAATCAACCGAACTTATTTTTTTGGTTTGGTTTGGGTTGGTTAAAGAAAATTTCTTCTTCTTTTTTTTGGTAATAAATTTTGTTTATTATTTTTTTATTTCTTCTTCTTTTTTTTGGTAATAAATTTTGTTTATTATTTTTTTTAAACTCTTGTATTATATATAGTTTCTAACATTTTTAATGTTACTTTTATTATAATACCTAAATTTAAAAATATAAATATGATTTCAATATTCATTAGGATAGTAGTAGAATTCATAATATCCTTTATCAAAAAAAATATTATTCAATATCAACATAATAAACAACACAGTAATTTAAGACAAACAACAGAATGTATCTATTTTTCCTAATAATAATAATGATAAGTAACAAAGAAATTGAATGTATTGAAGAAACTTGAAATTGAAAATGGGTTGTTAGAACTATACCAACGATCCAGCAGTGAAAAATTATTATTTTTTCTCATTTTAAATGTTTTCTTTTCATTATGTTCATTTTTCAGCAATGACTGTGATTTACAGAATAAGCTAGCACATAAACAAGGTTTTGAACTCTAATAATTCTTTTAATGATTATTAGTTCTTTTCAAATTTTTATATTAGAAACAACAAAGATCAGTTTGCTTAATGATCCAGACAATAGATAGAAGTTTACCCCTCCCAGAGAATCATATTAGATGGCTCATGAGAGGACTTGTTTTAGAATTCTGAGAGAAAAATGAAAAAATTGATTCAAAGGCCGAAATGGTATAAACTATAAAGGATAAAGTATAAAGTAAACAGTGAACGCTAAACAATTCTTTTTTTAAATAATTATATAAAATATAAATAATAATATAAATATAAAAATAATAAGAAAAAATTAAATGGATTGGTTAGATTTTTTTAAAATTTTAATAAATAAAAATTAAATCAACTCAATATTAATCGATTTTTTATTATGAAGAATCAAATTAAGTCAATAAAATTTAAGAACCGATTTTTTTGAATTGGGTTTAATGGGTTAGGTTGGTTCTATATTTTTTTGTTCAACTCTAATTTAGATTACTTTAGTGTTAATTTTAAAACTTTGATTGCATCTTAGAGTTTATACTTTTAAAAAAACTTGGGACTATACTTTTAATGTTGTTGCTTTATTGGTTTATACTTCAATAAAAAAAAAATATTTTATTATCTTTTATTAATAAGAAAAATATATTTAAAATTTTGATTTTTATTGCTCGAATATTTAAAATACTCATAAAATTATTTAATTATTATAAATTAAAAATATTCAAATGTTCTAAAATAATATAATAAATAATTTTTTTTTCATTATAAATCTATAATAAAGTTAAAAAATTTAAATTATTATGTGACGAGGTTTGATATCATATCTTACATACATGTACAGCTCAATTGTACGTGCGATCACGTACACAACAAAGAAGAAGTTCCTATTTATTTTTTAATTTCAGTAAAAAAAAATTTCTTTTTAGAAAAAACATTTTACAAACAGCCTTCTTTTTTTTTTTTAAATTAAATACGAAAGAGCCAATTCTTGAACTTTGTTTTCCAAAATGGCCCTTTAGACAAAGGGATTTTGTCTAAAATAGGCAAATCCCATATAATAGTTTAAAAAAAGGCTCATTTAAGTTTTAGTGTAGAAATGGGCAATTTTTGACTTTGAACCTGAAACTTCTAAGTTAGCAAGTTTCCTCTTCCTCCTTCTCTCCTCTTTCCTCTTCCTCTTCGTCTTCGTCTTCCTCTTTCCTCTTCGTCTTCGTCTTCCTCTTTCCTCTTCGTCTTCGTCTTCGTCTTCCTCTTTCCTCTTCCTCTTCCTCTTCCTCTTCTTCAATTCTCTCATTTTTTTAACAACCCATGTCATATTTCGACACTGAATAGAATTTGATAAAGCCAATGCCGTGACTGCATTAATTCTCAGCTTCACTGTATTTCAAGTAAAATTCTCAATTGTTAGGTTCAAAACAACAAATATAATTTGTAATTTAATAAATGTTTGAACTTTGAATTAACAACATACAAACAAATATTTGATTGGTTTAAATTCAACGAAGGAGATATACGAGATATACCCTGGTATATCGAGATATACTAGAGATATACCACAAATATACTAGATCTATCGAGATATACCAGAAATATACCACAAATATACCTTGATATACCATGGTATATCGAGATATACCACAGATATACCTTGATATACCTTAGTATATCGAGATATACCACAGATATACCTCGATATACCACAGATATACCTTAGTATATCGAGGTATATCTGTGGTATATCTCGATATACCAAGGTATATCGAGGTATATCTGTGATATATCTCGATATACCAAGGTATATCAAGATTGGTATATCTCGATATACCACAGATATACCTTGATATACCTTGGTATATCGAGATATACCTTGGTATATCGAGATATACCACAGATATACCTTGATATATCTGTGGTATATCGAGATATACCAAGGTATATCTGTGGTATATCTCGATATACCAAGGTATATCAAGGTTGGTATATCGAGATATACCACAGATATACCTTGGTATATCGAGATATACCACAGATATACCTTGGTTAACTTGAAGAAGATGATGAACAGTGCAATGCTGGTTAAATTTGATTAGCACGTATAATCTGAATAATATAA
This sequence comes from Elaeagnus macrophylla, assembly GCA_029378325.1. NCBI lineage: Eukaryota > Viridiplantae > Streptophyta > Magnoliopsida > Rosales > Elaeagnaceae > Elaeagnus > Elaeagnus macrophylla. The sequence continues at coordinate 42,890 of JARDWI010000041.1, read as the reverse complement.
GTTTCAATTAAATAGTAAATTAGTTGGAGAATATTTTACAATTGACAGTTCTTTTATATAGTCTTATTCTTCCTCTTGCAGCTGATTTCCAATGTTAGATAGTGACGCAAATTTTAAGCACTATTCTATCTATATGAGCTGCGTAAATTTGGCTCTTTTAAAATTCAACAGTCTATATGAAGACCTCTCATTCGTTGAATTTAAACCAATCAAATATTTTTTGTATATTGTTAATTCAATAGTTTATATCTCTAGTATACCAGATAACTTGAAGAAGATGATGAACAGTGCAATTTGATTAGCACTAACTTGTGCAAGAAATGTGAGGCGTTGTTTCTGTCAAATTGCCCACGTGTTCTCTGAGGAAGAGAAAGAAAGAGGAAGATGAAGAAGAAGATGAAGAGGGAGGAAAAAATGGAGAATACGTAGAGAAGGAGAGAGAAGAAGTAAAAAATAAATTTTGGTGGAAAATAAGGGATGGGAACTGGCAACTGGAAGAGCCAATTTCAATTTGCCCATTTATAAAATTTAACACAAATGAGCCTTTTTTTAAACTAATTTATGAAATTTGCCCATTTTAGACGAAATCCTTTTGACAAAATCCCTTGTATATTTAGATCGATAGAAAACTCACACATGTCAAAGAGAGGAAACAAAGAGATACTAGAATAAAGTAGGAAGAGAAGTATGAGAGAGAATGAAGCAAATCACGGAGAAGTCGACTGATTGCTGTGCAAGCCTTGAGTCGCTTCCACAAGTTTGTCCCTGTCTGCAGCTGCTGGAGGTGATTCAATGAGAATAGGAGCCGGTTTGTCACCACTAACGCTCTGAGAACCGGTCAATCTGGCCAAGACGACAAAGGACATTCCACCGAGAATATTGTTGAAGCACCTGAGAGCCACCACAGAAGATTTGAAAGCCAATGGTTGAAGGCCCTTTGCCAAGACGAACTCGATGCCGTTGAGAGTTTGGTATCTGAGATTGCTGCTTACACCCATGTGAAAAGCCCAGGTTAGAGCATTCAACAACGTTGGGGGAGGCTTATTTGGGGTCTCGAAATTGGGATCCATCTGTTTCCTTATCTTGATCAACCCATTGGATATAGCAGTCCCTACCAACCCAGCAGCAAACCCAACTGCAGCAAATACACTTCCTTTATACAGCAAAGTCCCCACCCGATTCATGAGGCCATAAGTGCCCGGTTCGAACATGTGACTCTTGGGGCAGTTGGCAAAGATGGCAGGTAGGCTGGACGAAGAGGAAGACATGGTGGGTGCCAGCAACTACATAAGAGTGAAGTTCAATATGGATCCAACAACGAGGGTGGAGAAGACGAAATCGAGCTCGTTGAGTCCGAAATTGGGTCGAGATGCCATGTCTCCCAGAACGCAGGCGCTGACACCGACCAATTCCTCCATGAGAACCTTGAAAGGAAACTGAGGATCTGCAGCAACTCTGGATCTCCAGCCATTGAGGAACAAGCCAAGAGGGCCGAAGGACGACTCTGAGCCGGAATCATCATATCCTCCATCGCCAGAGCCATCTCCATTTCCACGGCCAAATCCACCGCTTCCAGTACCATTGCCGCCGCCGGAAAAAGCGAGAGTGAAAGGGAGCCTCCTGGAGAGGAGGGAAATCGATGGATCGGAAGAAAAGAGAGAAGGGAAGGAGACAGAAGAAGGTTTTGATAAGCGAGGGTTATTATTATAGTAGGGGACATCGGAGCAGTGGCTAGGTTTGGACTGTGGAGAGTAACGCAGAAGCTGAACAGTAGCCGCCATAGTCATTATTTCTAAAACACAGGCGGAAGCAAAGGTTTTATTCAAGTATGAAGGGTTATTCGCTGCGATTGTATGAGACATACCAAGACTTTCAAACCCTAAGGCCATGTTTGTCAACCCGCTCTATAATGTTGCAAAAATACATTTATATATTAATTCACACAATTTAATATATTCTTTATTAAAAAAAATATAATTAATTTATTATTTTATAACTCCAACTGCAACTATACATCAATCCATAAATACAACAACTATATAATATTACTCATAAATCCTAATCTTAATGTTGTATAATAATTTTATTCCTATACTACGTTTGGAAGAGTAAAAAGACAGCAAAACTTTAATTCCTGTACAACAAAAAATATTGGGGTTATACTACCTATATTTCTATATAAATTATGTTATTTTTTAAATCTTTTAAAGTATATCTTTAAATCTTTAATTTTTTTTAAAAAATACTTTAATTATCTATTTTTTAAAATATATTTATATAATATGGTAATTTATCAAAAAATTTAATCAAATTTTAATAATATTTTTTTAATGATAAATTTAAAATTTTGAAATAAAAATAGAAAAAAATTAAAATTAAATTCTTTAATCTTCTACATTTTTTAGTCCATTTTAAATTTAATTTTTTTATTTACTTATTTTATTTTAAAAATCAAATTTTTAATATTCATTAAAAAAAATATTATCTTTTATATTTCATTTTTCAAATTTCTAAATTTACTTTTGAAAAAAAGACTATTTAAGCTTAATTGTAACTTTTAAAGAATTATAAGACTCTAAAGAATATGTTAAAAAATAAAAAATTAAAGTTTATATTTCGAAGAATTATATGACCTTAGAAACCTTAAAAGATAAATAACTAAAGTGTATTTTTTAAAGAATTATAGAATTTGTAAAAATTTTAACCCTATTTTTTTGGCATTCATTATTATTCAAGTTGTATTTTAAAAGAACTCAAGTTCTCAAATTGATATTTTTTTTTAAAAAAATTACAAAAAATAACACACTTAAAATTTATAATAACAAAATTGGTACCCCAATAACATTGAACGTTCAACATTAAATGAGTTTAAATTGTCTTCGTTTAATTCCAATTAAACAAATGTTTAAAGAAAAATGATATATTAATCATTTTTTAATTGTAAAAATATAAATTTGAACATAAATGATGTTATTTTTGTTAATTATAAGTTTTGAGTGGTGTTATTTTTGTTATTTTTCCTACATTTTTTTTGCTAAAAACTAATCACATGCATGTCACATAACCAAAAATGAAGGATAATTTAATTATTTTAATTTTTTTATTATTTGTCTTATAACTTTAGAGTAAATAAATTTTATTACCACCGAACTTTTGAGGTTGTTAAAAAAGTATAATTAAATTTTGATTTGTTGCTTTCATACAATTAAACTTTACAAATGTTACAAAAATACTATTAAATTTTTTTATTACTTTCATATCAAACTTTTCAAAATATTACAAAAATATCATCGACTTCAATCAATTAACGAGAGTTAACAACAAAATACATGTACGTCAAACGTATTTTTATAACATTTATAAATTTTAATTAATATTTTACTTATTTCACAGACTAAAATAAATTAAAAATAGTATTAATTTATTTTCCAATTAATTCTTGTGTATCAGATCTAACAAAATTTTATTTTCTTAAATGAAATTTTGATTCAAAATTTTCCAAACAGAAGAAAGTTCACCTAGAAAAGAAAAAAACTTGATCTTAGTAAAACAATTGACAATATTTTTAAATTATAAAACTAAATTAACACAACCTAAAAGCTATAAGACTAACGTGTTACTAACCTAAAATTGTAAGAACATTTCAACCCAAAATTCAAAAAATAATAATAATAAATTTAAAATGGCCAAATTATCATTTATTTTTAATTATATGACATGTATGTGAATAATTTTTTGCCCAAAAAGTTCCAATTTAAAAGCTTGATTATTTTTAAGAAACTACTTAAAAACTTAGTTAATAATAAATACTAAAAAATAAATATAAATACCATTAAAATAGCAACTTCAAAATTACAGGCATGTGTAAATATGTAATCGAGAAGAATAATAAATCACTACGGTATAAGACTTAGAAAAAATTATAGGATAATAATATTGTCATAATTATTTTTATTATTGTCACACTAAAAGTGTATAAATTTACCTCTATATTTTTATAATTAAATATTTATCGTGAAATTAACAATTTGTGACAATATTGCTATCCAAATTATATAGCATAACTTTATTTTTATTTTTTGGTTATAAAAAAAAAAAAAATTGTTTTTTGTCTTTCTTTCTTTCCTTTTTTTTTTTTTATTCTTTGATAAATATTTATGTCATTTTTATTTTAAATTTTAATGATATTCTTTGGCAAATGAGTTGGATGATAATAACAATGCTTTTATATGTAAATCAAATGTTGTACAATTTATCCCACCTTTTATACGAAAGTTAACAATCTGCATACAAATTTGGTTGAATAAAGTTCAACATAATTTAATTCAACAAGATAATACTTATATTGTCTAAAACGATACCAAACGAGTAAGTAAAGAAAGGAGCCAGCTAACCAATCCTATTTAGCAGTCTTCAAACCTTAACAATATTTTAAAATTTTGATTAAATTAATATAAATATTCTCTTGGTCCAAAACCCTGGTCCCTACTCCTCTACAGATTTATTTATTTGATAAAAAAGTTATTCCATCTTTTTACATTCTTGTATTTTTTTAATTTTCCGGCTGTGTTTTGGTTAGCAAATTAATATTAGTGAATGTCTTAAAATGACGTTGTTGCAACCCTCTGATGCTCTATACAAACAAACAGAATCATACTGGTAACATAATCTCATAAATTTATATCTAAATTACAAGTTTTGGTTTAAAAAAAAAAAAAGTCAACAAAGCTTACCCATTTAATAAAAATACTCTTATTACATTTTAATATGCTGCATTTTAATACTAGTCATCCAATCTCATTTATTAGAATATGACATGGAGAATTCACACGAGACAGAAATAAGAAAAACATAAACATAATTACTATATCTTTATATATAAAAAGTCGCTTGCCTTCGTGGTTCTCCCAGTATTTTTTTCTTTATTGATTTTTTACACAAAAATAATATCAAAAAGTACTAAAAATAAATACCATTATAAAATATAAATAATCATTTTGTTAGTTTTATTATATATAATTTTAATTATTATTATTTTTTTTTTATAAAAAGCCGCTTGGCTTGGTGGTTCTCCCATTTTTTTTTCTTTATTGGTTTTTTTACACAAAAATAATATCAAAAAGTACTAAAAATAAATACATTTATAAAATATAAATAGTCATGTTGTTAGTTTTATTGTATGCAATTTTAATTAATTTTTAATAAAAAGCCGCTTGGCTTTGTCGTTCTCCCAATTTTTTTCTTTTTTTTTTTTGTTGGTTTTTTTATACAAAAAGTCGCTTGGCTTTATGGTTCTCCCAATTTTTTTTTTCTTTATTGAATTTTTTACAAAAAAAAATACCAATAAGTACTAAAAATAAATATATTTATAAAATATAAATAGTTGTTAGTTTTATTATATATAATTTTAATTATTTTTTTATAAAAAGCCGCTTGGCTCGGTGGTTCTCCCTTTTTTTTTATTGGTTTTTTTATGCAAAAATAATATCAAAAAGTACTAAAAATAAATACATTTATAAAATATAAATAATCATATTGTTAATTTTATTGTATGTAATTTTAATTAATGTTTAATAAAAAGCCGCTTGGCTTTGTCGTTCTCCCAATTTTTTTTTTCTTAGGATTTTATTAAAAAAAATTTCAAGAAGTACAAAAAATAAATACATTTATAAAATATAAATATTCAATTTATTAATTTTATTGTGTATCATTTTAGTTATTTTTTTTTTTTTTACATTTTTTGAGTTTATGTTCTAAAATAAACATATTTTTTATAAGTAGTTATTTTGTTAATTTTATTATATACCAATTCATTTATTGTATACTTTTTTTTTAAATTTATTTATATATGAAAAAGTCGTTTGGCTTCTTTGTTCTCACATTTTTTTTTTACACAAGAAATACCAAAAATAAATGTATTTATAAAATATAAAGTTATTTCGTTAATTTTATTGTATACTATTTTTTTTTAAGTTCTAAAATAAATACACTTCTTATAAATAATTATTTTATTAATTTTATTACGTATTATTTTAGTTAGTCATTCTCCCATTTTTATTTTTATTTTTATTTTACTTTTGTTGGTATTTTTACTTAAAAAAAAAATACCAAGTACAAATTATCACACATATTCCTTGTAAAATATTTTTATTGTGTTTTTAGTATTTACTAAAATAATAAATTAATTAACTATTTAACACTTGTTTATGTTATTTTTAGAAGAAATACTAATATTTTAAATCAAATATTAAAATTAAAATATTAACAAAAAAAATAAATATAAGGTAAAAAATAAATAAATATTAACATAAAAGGATGAGAAGGAAAACATCCTCAGATACCGGTCATCTCATATCAATGATCAAACATCATCCCTCTTTTTGGAAAAGAACTTTTGAGAAAAAGCAATACCATTTAACCATTATCTGCCATCCCATCGTATAAACAATAGCTGTTCTATCGCTCCTTTTATCGAGCTTAGACCAGACAAGTTGGAAATATCTTTCTTTGACAAGTTTCCTAAATAGAAAATCCTTAACTAAAAGTCTCAAGCTCCAGCAGCTTAAGAGACAATTTCATCAACTGAATGTGTGAAGAAGATTCAAGAAACAAATAAAATAAGTAGCTCAATTTAGACGTTCCAAACTGATAATAATAGTAATAATAATTTGGTGTGTTTTACCATTTTCATTGCCTTACAATATAGAATAACCTAAGCCCTTAGTAACAACATTTAATTCATTGATAAGCCTCTGTCACTGTTTAATATGAAAATACAAATTCATGTCATCAACAGCATCTTACTTCAAAACAGACAAGGAGATAACGCACTTTAATATAACTACAAGCCAATATAAAATTGTAAAGTAGACTTCTCAAGGAAGTAAACAAATGCAGACTCAACTTACATATTACTAATCTTAAATTCAAGAATATGGAACCTTCACATACCTACAAAAGTGATCCTTCCCCACCTAATGGTTGCATCTTTTATACATATTCCACACTTGACAATTCAATTCTCACTAACACAAGAATAAATCCAATTAATGTATTGAGCTTACATAAAGAAAAACTGACCTTAAAAAAGCCTCCATAAATATTTCCTTACCCTCCTTTTTTTTTTTCGTTCAAATAAGAAGAGTTCAAGCAGAATAAAAGGAACCCACCCGAAAGCTAGATCATCAACAAGAGCATTAGCCAGTTCTCTTGTAGCAGTGCTGAGCTGAATTATGATCTCATCAGCTGGGTTGGAATTGAGTTGAAAAAAATTCAAGCAACGAATTAGGATAAGCCCTCATCGACCAGTTTTTGCACGTTTCATACCACTTGAATTGAAAGGAGAAACGCTACCACTTGGCCCTGGACTGTCTTCTCTGAGATTTGAATTCAACATAGCTAGTTCACGCAATTGCTGCCTCTTAATGAAGTCTTGTGACTCATCCTGTTTGCATTTTTCATCCAAAAGAAGAAATGAAAACGCTAAGGTCAAAGCAAAGTTTTTTTTTGTTGCTCTGAATAAAGAACAAGGTTTTAACTGATTAACAAACGTAATAACATACATCACAGATCTCTCAAGCAAGGAAAGAGCTATCCTCCAACGTACTGAACTATAGAAGTAAAAAAAAAAGCTCAAGCCAAGTGACTCAGGCTAAAAAATTCACAACCTTCATCATTTTTATTTGATAGGCTACCTCTTTGAAATCTCTAAATATGCAGTTGAAAGCAACAATAAATTGATTAAACTTGCCAAGATCTGCATTTCCTATGTGTAAAAAAGCGAGGAGCACTTCCTCCTCTTATAGGAAAATCCGGATAACTCTATTTAGGAGAAAATAAAATCCATTGTGATTAAGGTAAATAGTTTTCTCCAATAGTGCACTAACAAGACAATACAACAACTTGGCCGAAAGATAGATCTCCATGCATGAAGTGGGTGACTAAATTTGTAACAAAATACTTGAGAAAAAAAGCACTCTCTCTAATACCGCCTCCATAAAAAAAATCCAAATGGAAAGCCAGAAAAATAGATTGGACAATTACCACAGGCTTGAGCAGTTCCTCAATGATCTCCTGTGCCTGTCTCAGCCTTATGTCAACTACATTGGCAGGTAAATCAGCCTCTATTAAAATATGGAGGGGTTCATTCAGGTGTTCATAGCCTGGTCTTCCACGTAGCTTTTCTTCCTGGTGATGGGAAAGAATGAGATGCAAAACCATTATTGACTACAATTTGGATAGACATATCTATTTAGAAACATAGGAAGCATATATTCAGTTATGGACATAATAATCACAAGAAATAGTAATCATGTTTTTAAGCAAAGAAGAAAAAGTAATCATATAATTACCTTGTCTGGGTCCTTAATAGATCCTTTCCCTCTAATGTAAACACGGCAGCCTGTTGTAGCTTCAACCCGCTTCAGGGAATTACCTCTTGGACCAAGAAGTCGGCCAACGAAATTGAACTAAAATTGACAAAATGGTAAAATCAAATGAAAATGTTTAGCCTAACAAAGCAAACTGACTTCATATACTATCATCTTGTAAAAGGCTCACATTGGGGTATGTATCTACTGGAATCTCCAAACGTAAAATCCTCTTCACTGTATACGAACTTGGGCTTGCAGGTGCACCTTGCCAATCCATCGTCATTCCTGGGGGTCCACTTAATCTCTGCTACACAACAAAGAGAATTTTATTTTTAATTGTATTTAATTGAAACCATATCAAATACAGAAAAATTAGCAAGAAAACAGAAAAACAACAAGATAACTTTAGCACAATGAAAGATATTAATACAAGCTAGTACAGAGTGAGTGATAGAGAGGGAGGGGGGATAAGTGCCAAACAACTACAAGCGATACATCACTTAGAAATTATATGACTCTTGAATGACCCAAGACAGTAACAAACATGTGGACAGACATTATTAGGGAGATGGTATTGATACCTACCATGTCTTTCTAAAGGGTCATAGATTGTACTGTTGGAGTAAGATTGAGCTCAATCAGACAATTTACTTAAAGCCATTGCATCATCTACAAAAGACTTCTCGGAATGTAGAACATCGAAGTAAGGAGTCATATGGAATATACATTTATGTCAAAATATTTTTTCCTTATTATCATTATTCTATAGATATTATATATTTATTATCTTTCCTTAATTACAAATCATACGTGTATAAATACCCTATTAGATTAAGATTAATGAAGAAGACAAGCATTTTATTTATGTCCAAGTTAATTGAGTCCCATAAGTGATTTCAAGAGTAGTTTGGAGGTTTAAAAAGAAGTATTTAGGCAAGGGCAGATACATACATGAGTGAGAGACATGTGCCCCATCTCAACTCTCTATAAATAAATTTTAGGTATAATATTTATGAAATTATAGACAAATTACATATATAAAATACAATTGAGTCCCACCTAGATTTTAAATTTTTATCACTCAATAACTCACTACAAACTTAATAATTTGTGCATATTTTTACTAAAATGATATAAATATAATATGTTTTTTTTCCAATTAAAAATGATTAGTAATTGAAAATTACCTAGAATTATTTCTTAGGAGGGTGACCGTATATGTAGTATATTTATTCTAAAAATGACACTTAGTAACTATATTTATTTTTTGTGACAATTTAATTCTATTATTATAAAAAAGTGACCGCATAAGGACAAATGACTTTTTTTTATAATGTGTTTAATTATTTTTTCTATTGTTATTTAAATTTTTTCTTCAATAATTTTAATTATAGTTTGTTCAAGTTAAAACAATCTATATCTGATGCAATTAAAAAGTAAAAAATAAATTGACTTTCTCTTTGCGCAGTCACTTTTTAATAACAATAGAATTAAACTGTTACTAAAATAAGTACAGAACTTAAGTGACAGTTTTATAATAAGTATGGGACGCTGATGGTATTTTTATCTTATTTTTTACTATACATATGGTTCTACTCCTAGAAACTAAGGATGTCAAATTTCCCTGTAGGAAACGAAATCCAAAAGGAAACTCCGATTTTGACATTAGTGGGGAATGCCCCGTGGGAGTTGGAGTGAGATTGGGAATTACCCTCCCTGCCAGCTTATTCTGCTATTCCTATTTCTTACAATTTCTTTTTTAAATATATTATATATTTGTAAAATTTTATAGTTATGCAAAATGAATGTCGATAAAAAATAATGCTTTCATCAATAAATAAATTATAAAATCTCAATATTATGATATATGAAACAAAAAATTTCTATAATGATTGTTTAACTAACAATATAAATAATTTAATTATAATTATAATTTGTACCCAAAATTTAAAATTATTATATTTAATTACATAACAAATAAATATATTTGAAATTTTATAGGTACTGAGGCTATTAAATATTCAATTGATCTTAATTTATTTTTTAGTGGGGAAATCCAATACCCGTAACAAATTATAAACCTCCAATGGAGATTCCCAGATTCGTCATCTGCAATATTTAAATGGAGACAGGGATAGACACCTCGCCTCCACCTTGTCCCATTAACATCCCTATTAGATACAAATCATAAATTTGCCACTATATTTAGGTATTTAGCATAAAATAATTAAAGTAATTTCAAGTGGTAATTTAGTAATTGTTGTAAGAAGGGACATGCATCATGAATCTTAAAGTATTTCTCTCAAAAGTAAAGTATTATCCTAAAGCCAGTAATAATGTTTCTCAAAACTTTGAAAGCACTCCACTTAAAGATTGTCAAATATCATTAGTATTGCTTTGACCTATTTAAATGGACTTTCATCCAAAAGAAAGAAGAAGTTTCAAATGGGCCAAAAAAAGAACTAGGCCAGTCCACAAAGATGCTTATGCTAGGGTTCCTCATTAAGCCTAGTAGTCTTTGGTTTGAATATACTTCACAACACTTATATTACTCAAGTGCTTTTTGCCGGAGAATAGAATGCATGTATATTATAATATGCATTTTCACATTCGGTGCAAGAGAAAAGATGCGATGTCAATAAAGGTCACACATTAGAGAACTCAACAAACAGCTCAAAAGCCTTAGAGAAATGACTTAGTATAGATGAAAGGTGCTAGTATTTTATGCAATTCAATTGCAAATGCGATCCTATTGACTATATGTCAGATAGGTAAAGGAAATGACAACTAATCTAAATCATGGCCACCAATATCATTGAAAACTTCACAAACCAAGGACACTATATTGGGATCCTGCACAATAGATAGGTGGTTGCGACTAACTAAAGTGGCCCCAACTTTTATCAATCACCTTTTAGAAATTAACAATGAATTTAACGAATGTGTTTAACCAAGTTTGCAGAAATGCATATGTCAACGTCACAATGAAAATCAATCCATTCAAATATAAGCAATACATACTTATGAGAATGTCCTACTTCTGGTAGGCATTTCAAAAATAGCATGATCTCAAAAGTAGGTTATTGACCATTGGATGAAGCATAGAACATACTGTCCATATATAAATCAAAGCGCAAATGTTCAGAAAAGCATAGAAGGATCACCTCTTGAGGAAGTCCATTCCAACCACCTAATCTGGTTCCAGTCACATTTGAAATTAAATTTGAAGAAGCCATAGGACTAGGACTTCTATGCCGCAGCCTGTCAAAATCACCAAAACCTTGATTGGACATCATTCCAGAAACTCGTAAAATCTCTGCAACATAAGCACTTGATATAAGAATTACAATTGAAACATGAGACCAGTTGAGACCAAAACTTATTAAAAGTCCATATAGTCACGAACCTTAAAAACAAAATTAAATCAAAATTTCTACAACAATAAGAAGTTCAATATACTAAGTTTCAAAACTTTAGACTAAGTAACACAAGAAATTAATTAAAAGGTCATTCATCCATGAGCCTTGGACATTTACATCAAATCAAAATTGCAAAAGTAGTATTATCCTAACATTTGTGGTGTAATGGAATAGCAGACTCATTTCATCAATCACTCAGCATGAAAAGTACAATAGGCTAAATTTCTTGTGATTAAGTAACCGTATTATGGTCCATAGCTAAGCTCAGCCACCCACTTCCTGTTAGATAGCGGAGAACATAAAAATTCAATAAAGTACAAAAGTCCACAGCATTAAGAGCTTCTCACTGCCCTAGATGATAGGTCTATGGATGCAACCAAGTCAAAATTTAGGATTTATATCTATCACAAAAACATATGGTATGAGTTAGTAGTACTTACTCTTGATGCAGTAACAATTGTAAAACATACTCTCTATTTTTTGGTTGAAAGTTCAGTTCGGGATCAAGGGAGACCAGTAAATTCATAATCCGGTCAAAATTCTCATCTACCCACTTTCACAATTCCGAATGGAAAAAAGGCTTTACAAGTACATTTGCTTTCAAGTGGTAGTCACTTCACTTTAACAACCTCGGACTTTTAAATGCAAGGCTCAAACAATTGATACAACAACTGCAATTCAACAAATGTAATGTGGCCTATCTTGACTGTAATCCAAAATGTGAATTATATAAATACTCAAACATAGACATCAAAGTATGATAAATCGAAGCTTTGAAACACCACTGCTCAAGACTAATTATAGTAGTAGTGATGATAAGAATAGGGAGAAGTACCAAGCAATGGATCTAAACCACATATCCCTTACCCAGAAAAACCTAGATCCAAAATTAGAAGATGAAGGGAACAAACCTTGATTCAAGAGTCGGCTACATATCGGAAGAACTTGCATAAAAGGTCCAAGCTTTTGATGCTCCGCCAATAGCTCTGACAAGTGCTGACTAAACAGCAGGAATCACGCCATAGATCAAAAAGTAACAAAGTTGTTCAAGAAATGGAAATAAAAATATAAATATAAAAACAGAATTTTAACAAGTTCGAAAGTAACAATAGTGTTTATCTAGACACTTAAAACTTAAAGAAATAGAATGAATCTTTCTTTTTCTCTCGAAAGCTTACCTGTCAACATCTGGATTGCTTCTAATTTGGGGAGAAGCAGCTCTGGCAGGTGAGAAGTTGGAATTATACAAACCTGACATGGCCTTTTTTCTGCTTTTTCTTAGAGAATTTGAAACAAAAGAATGGGATGGGGAAAAAAGAGGAGAAACACACAACCATAAATAAAGGGGCTTGTAAGAAAGAAGGGAAAATAAATTAAAATTAACTAAAAATAAAAGGTTGACAGCTTTCTCCTAAATTTGCAGAAAAGAAGGAAAATATTTTATAATTATGTTTTCCTAATTTCGACTAATTTTCCCTTTTTATACGTTGTATTTTTGTTAATACGAATGTAGATTTAGCACAGGAAATAAACAAAACAATATAAGGTCTATAAATATTTATCATTTTTATTGATAAAATATTTAATTATAATTTAATTTTTAAGCTTATTATGGAAGAAATATTTAATAATTATATTTTAAATATATATTATATAATTATTATACATAATTTTATCATGCATTTATTAGCACATATTTATAATCATTAGAATTATTTTTGGTACAAAAAGTTTGCATTGGTTGATCGAGTTTGAGGTTTTTAATTTTAAAATATTTATTTAAACCTAAACAAATTTATGAAATTATAATTTTTTTTTAATATGCATCAATATTTTTAAGAAGTGTCCTAAAAATATATTTTTATTTCATTAAGATATTTAATGAGTGTAAGATAATTAAGCCCAAAAAGAATTAAACCATGTAACCAGATCTGATTATATTATCACTTTTATAAATAAAAAAAATTATGCTACGAATGTATAAAAATTGTTAAGAATTTAACGTGAGAGAGACAAATTTGAATCTATTTTTTTTTTTTTAAATATACTCATTTTTTAATGAAAATATACTCATTTTTTAATATATATATATATATCTCTTTTTTGCAGGTTTATGTTAGGGCTGCCGTAAAAGGGGGAAAAAATCTTTTGCAGCCGAATAAAAAAGACAGATGATAGCTACAATGTTTCTGTGAGTCTCACGTTTACCATATCGGAAACCAATCATAATTCCTCTCTTATTTTCTGGTGATTAACGGCAACTTTGCATAGACAAGGAATTCAACTCAAATAAGATGTGGTATTGCATCAGAGTTTTCGAAGTTGGTTAATTATATATTGCTTCACATCAGGAAAATTGAAAAGGACATCAGTCCCATTGCTATTTGTTGAGGCATGTTAAATTGTTATCAGATTCGATTGTTTGCATTCTTATGTTTTTGATCGATATATTTTATATTTATATAATTTTTTATTCATTAGATTTTTTTTATATATGCATCAAATAATTTTGTATATAAACTTAATTATTTAATTTAATTGTTAAAATTTTAAAAAATTATTTTTATTAAACATATTCAATTGATTTCATAAGACTCAAATATATTGAAATATAGGTATGAATTTGCATACCTATCTTGTAAAGATAGAATAAAAACTTGTAAGCATATTATATTGAGATTCATCGTGAAAAATATTCTAAAATTTAATCTTGTAATTAACTAAAAGAAGACTAAATACGTTTAAATTTATATCCATACTAAAATAAATAACTATCTTATTTTAAAAACTATTTTATCATTAATATAATATAATAATATATTTATATGTTTTATATATTTTTATTTAAAAAAAATATTTCTAAAAAGGAGAAGAATATTATCTACCATAAAATCAAGAATATTGGTGTAAACACGTGTTAGGTATGCCGAAAACCATCGAAGAAATCCTGTCACACGGGTAATTATTTAATTATGTAAATTAATATTATGACATTATTATAAAAGAAAAATAATAAAAAAGATGAAAAAAATGAACTTCATTTTTTATGATTTTTAACAATTTTATTTTTAATTCTAAATTTTTATTAATTTAAACTTATACATCAACATTAATTTATAATAATTTTGTAAATTTTTTTTTTTGTTACACGACTAGATGAAGTCATAAAGAGAGGTTAATAATAATAAAAAATTAGATGAAGAGAGTTTATTTATTTTTGCTTAATTAATTTACTTTTAAATGATGCATTATAAAAGGTTTGTTATTTTAGCAATTTTTTAATTTTATTTTTGCTAACTTTTTTTTTTTTTTTTTTGCATTTATTAATAATTGATATTTTCATGATACTAATTTTTAAAAAAATATTAATTTAGTACAATTTTAACATGTAAACAAAACTAGTACTTTTCTTCCCAAAAAAAAATATATATATATATATATTTCAAACAATATTTTATTTTACAACCAATTTTTCCAAACTCTTCTTTACCTTAAAATAAAAACAATATTTTTTTAAAATATTTTTAACATTTTTAGCAAGTTTTTTTCGTCTCTTCGCTCCTTAAGATATAAACAATGTTTTTTTTTTTGTTGTTGTCATTTTTTATATTTTTAGTCATTTTTTTTTTGTCTATTTTCTTATCTATATTTTTGACTAATTTTTATTCTATAAATAATGTATTACTATAATTGACTAATACTTGCTTGATGTACTTTTGTTTGATATATTCAGATTAAAAAATAAAATAAATTATTTTAGTTAATCACAAAAAAATGTAAAATAAAATAAAATATTTTCTTTATAAAAAAAAAAAAGGTTATAAGCAAGATATTAAAAATAATTGAATAATTTTAGTTAAATACGAAAATAAGTGGTACTATATTTCTATTTTTGTTTAGCCTATTATATATTTTTCACTTAAAAAAAAAGACCGAAAACTTTGTTAATATTTTTGTAATAACAAAAAAGTATTTTATAATTAAAACTTATTAGACAAAAACTCATCAAGTAGACAAAAATGCCAAAAATATGATTTATTAAAATTATATATGCTAATCACATATAAAAGTTGTAACAATAATGATAACTTTTTTTTAAATATGGGTATAATTAATATACTAATTAAGTCATTTTTTTAAATAAGTATTTTAATCTATTAGTTTTTAACTTCTGTACTATAAATTAATTAACTTAAAAAAAAAAGTTTGGCCTTCATTTATTTTCTACTTTTTTTTTTTTGTTCTCCTTTTTTATTTTTTTATTTCTTTGCTAATTTTATGATTTTTTTAAACTTTTTTTTTTTTTTTTACTATATTACCTACAATTTCAAAACTTATTAATAATGTAATTTTTAAACTACATAAAAAAATATAAAGAGAGCTTTAGGCCTTATGTTGTCTGCATAATTAATGTATAAAAAACAGCGTCAAACCTCACATAGCAACAAAATTTTCTAATAAGTAATACAAATTTATATTTGCACTATTTATAATATATTATATAGTCAAATAATTTTAAAATTAAAAAAGATAAATTTTCAATAAAAATTTCTCACTTTCTAACATAATTTATCTTAATACAAATTTATGTATATTTAATATTTATGCATTTTTTTACAAGTAAATGTCGTGATTTTTGACACGTTAACTTGATCTAAATATAATATAATATATATTATTTAACATAATATAAAATATTAAATATTTATTCATTAAATGAATAAAAAATACACAATGTGATAATATAAACAAACTTGATATAATATTATTTTTTAATTTATATCACTCAACTTAATATGAACATTATATAACAAAACTAACATGTATTATTGTACCTAAATATAGCTTACAAAATAAAAGGATTAAAATTGATAATTTTTCTTTACACAAAATTAATATAAAATATTAATAACATATTTGTCACATTACTACACTTTAATGCTATTTGTAAATTACTTTAGTTATTTATAATTTTATCTTCATTTTTGGTTTATAATTTTTTCAATTATTGTATATTTAAAATAAATAAACACTCTTATATAACTATCTTGTTATACATATTTTATCATTTTAAATGAATTATTCACAAGGATAAATGATTATGCTTTTTTTTTTTTTTTCAATAAATAAATGTTATTTTAATTTTTATTATATACTAATTACGATTTAAAAAATTTAAATGTTTAACTTTTATGATAAATTATGAATAAAAATCAAAATAAGATTATAACATGCATATAATGCGTATTCAAAGTTAGTTATTCTCAAATATAACATCTATAATGACTTTATTTTTAAAACAAAATAATTATTATTTTTAAGAAGTTAAGTAAGTTTTGAATTTTGGTGCTACATCCTAAAAAGTTATGTAATTTACAATGGACTATTTTTAAGTGAAAATTGTAGGCAACAAATATAAATAAGTATAATAAGATATCTTAATTAAATTGGCACTTATAATATTCTCAGCATTTTGCCATCAACTATAACTATTATTAAAAATAAAATTTAATAATATAAATATATAAATAAATTATCAATAAAACCAATATCTAAGTTTATTATTGGCATCAAAATAAACAAAAACATTAGGAAATAAATGTACATCTCACTACTATAGCTTATATTGCACGACGTAGTTATGTGTGAACAAGTGTTAATTTTAAAATTTTAAGTAACTTTAAGCCTTATACTTTGAAACAAATCGGCTCAATACTTAGAAAATTATTTTTTCCCAATCATCTTAATATAATTTATTCATAGTCATGTTTTAGCGTTAATTTATATTCGCTTGAACGAAAAGACCCCCAATTATTATCATCCAAGAACTTTCGTTTAAGCCTTATATATCTTTTACCATTTTAATTTATAAAATATATTTTTAAGTATATTTTTAAAAATAATACATGTTATATATTTATATTTTTGATGAATTTTTATGTGAAAAATAAATTTTAATTAAAAAAATAACTTTTTTTTTTTTTTTTTATATAATTACACTACTCACACATTAATATCTTGAATTTGAACTAAACTTTTTACATATTCAAACAAGCTGTATGTTATTGAGTCATAAATTTATTGATAATATTTAAATTTAAATAATTATTTTTTATTGTCAAGTGTATGATTATTTGATGTTTATTTACTCAATCATACTTTAATCTCTAATAAAATGATGAAATTATGATGAATATAATTATAATGATGTATATTAGACTTTTTTTTTTTTCATGTTACATCAAAAAATTGTTTACGTTGAAATTTTTTATAATTTTTCCTTTTATAATCTAAAATTGAAATTATTCCATTACATGTATCTCAGTATAAAAAAATATATTTATATACATGTCATATATGTTTATCAATAAATTTTTTATATTATTTTATTGTATTTTATAAAAATTACCTTTTTTATTAGCTAACATAATTTTTATGCACAAAATTTTTTTTATGCACAATTAAATTTAAAAACAATGTGTACTCAAGAAGATTGATATTTTATAAGTTCAGCTCCTCGCCTTTTTAAAAATAGTATTAGTATATGTGACTCATTATAACTCTTTATTTTTATAAAAAATAAAATTTATATATTTTATGTCCATAATATTTAAATTTTGTAACAAAAATATTCCAAATATTTAGTTTATTAAAAAAAAAAAAATCTCTTCCATTAGCATTTACGTCTTTTTTAGTTATTTTTATTAAAAAATAACAATTAAATGTGATACTAAAAAAACTAAATATACTAATAAAAATTATAAAAAAAATATAAATATTAACGAAACTAAATATTAATAATATTTTTAAAATAAATTAAACAATGACAATATTTTTAATAACGATATCAAATATTATGAACATAAAATATATTTAAAAAAATATTACACCTATCAACAACATAAAATATTATTGGCAAAAAAATCTTATATACAA
Source organism: Elaeagnus macrophylla (assembly GCA_029378325.1). NCBI lineage: Eukaryota > Viridiplantae > Streptophyta > Magnoliopsida > Rosales > Elaeagnaceae > Elaeagnus > Elaeagnus macrophylla. Next base: position 24,163 of record JARDWI010000041.1, on the reverse strand, counting down.
TTATTATATGTGTTATATGGTCCCAAAAGCCTTTTATGCAAATAAATGAAACTTTGATGAATAGTAATTAAATTTTTGTAGTTATTTCTTAGTCTATTAATAATAAAAAAGATTCTTCTAGTGTATAAAATAAAAATTTCAATGACTTTTGCTACTATAATCTTTTCACCGTGACTTTTTCTTAAGCTTTTAATCTTGAAATAAGAAAATAATAATATATATAAAAAAATTATTAACGAACATCAATTTTTATAAAATAAAAATTAATATTAAATAACTTAAATTTATAAAAAAATACAATAATATAAAATAAAATAAAAACTTTTATGACTAATGGTTCTAATTAATAATACCACGTTATTACGATGGAGAGAATAAAAATAATTAAAGTAGTCCCTACGCAGGCGTATATCTGTCATCTGTGCAAGCGGGGAGTGCGCACCCAATATACAACTAAAATCAGCCGAATCGTCTTTGTTTTGTCCGTTTTAGCTTTCTCTGTATCTCGTCGCTCTCTCCCCGATTGAGCTGAGCGAGAAAGAGAAAGAAGAATAAATAAATCAGAGAATAACAATTAACTAAGCAACAACATGAATAAAAAGGCGGATTTCTAAGGTGCAAAATCAAGCCAGCTTCTATCTCCCCGTCCCGTGTATCAGTTTTTGATGGAAACCCTAAAGTTAATCGAAAATTCATAGAAATTATTGGTCATTGCCGTTCCTGCGATTACTTTCTTATTGTTTGGGCCAGGACTTGTGGGAAATGCCATACTTCTCTTGATTCCGGTGTCTTGGACGGAGGTTCGCTTTCGAAGGTTTGTACCCTCGCTAATTTATTTTCTTGCTATTTATTATTTCATTTTGTGCGGGGTTCTCTTTGGGTCTTGTTTGTTTTGAATTGAAAATGATTTTAGTGTTACAGCACTCGAACAAATGGACGCTAGTGGCGGTAATCCTGACGCCTACATAACTTCTTCCTCAAATGGAAGCAGCACTATTTCTAGTCGATATGGAATGCTATCCGCTTCCAACGTTATTCAGGGACCTCTCTCTGCCTTCCTAGAGTACTCGGGTCTTCTTCGTGGTCGCCCTCGTCATCATGAAACCGAGGCTTTCATAAGCGCACGTGTCTCTGACCACTTCCTTGGTCAGCTGGATGAGCCTTCTGCAGTTTCCAGCAATGACGGAGAGGTTTCCATTCGTATAATTGGCGCAGGTGAACAAAACCATGACGTTGATGGAATTGCTTTACCCAGGCAAGTCTCTCCCTCCCAAATTGAAGTTTCTGCCCAAACCAGACCTGGATTGGCATCAGTTTTGGGTCCAGAGGCACAGAGTAGTCAACCACATTCACGAAATGGTCACGGACCTTCAGAGGGCATTTCCCATTCCTTAAATGGAATTGGCCACAGCGAGGTAAGCGAGGCAGGTGAGGTAGGCGATACTGATGGGATTAATGGCAGGGACTCATCTTATCAGAGATACGACATTCAGCAGGCTGCCCGGTGGATTGAGCAGGTTCTGCCCTTCTCTTTGCTTCTCTTAGTTGTGTTCATCCGCCAGCACGTCCAAGGTACTCTCCTTTACACATGTTTGCAATTTCTACAATTATGCTTTCCCATTGCAAATAATTAGCTCAGGGTCATAATTACATTTCCTTAGTTTATATGCCTAAACGGACTTCGCATGAAACAAGCCAGCCTTGTTCAAATGATAAACTTTGGTGGATTTTCAATAAACTCTGACAAACTGTATCCAAGATTAACTGATTGCGCAGACATATTGATCGTAAATTTAGAGAGTTAGAACTTAGAAGAAACTCATATCTTCCTGTGCTTTTTTATCAATTTTTATTCGTCTAATCTCTAACCCTAATATGTCTGAAATTTCTTTCTGTTTTGTCTTTCTCTCTTGTCCATCCCTTTCCGTTCCACATCAAGTATTTTTTGGTCCAATTTTACTCTCAGTTATTGAGGGCACTTGCTTTAATTTCCGTATTATTTTCAAATAAAATGTTTAGAGTGTAGTCTGGCTTGCAGTCTTGAACTATCTTCTGTAAGCTTTTATTTATGAGGAGTCTCGTCATTCAGGCCTTATTTTATTTTCCCTTTTAATTTGCGGTGCTTCGTTTCCTTCAATGGCATGCAGGCTTCTTTGTTACAATATGGATTGCTGCCGTCATGTTCAAGTCAAATGACATTCTAAGAAAGCAGACTGCTTTGAAGGTATGAATTATCCATCAGGTAAGGTAATTAAAGGGTGTGCTCTATTTACTCTTGGATGTGGGTTTGAATCCCCTCCTTGCGGTTCCGGTTCATATCCCAGTGTTTTTTTTTTTTTTTTAATAAAAGGCTAATTCGCCCCTCATCTCGCTCACTTACCCTTTTCCTTGTTGCTATGTATATTAACTGACACTGTGTGCCAATACTTTGACTGCAGGGTGAGAGGAGAATCCCTATTCTAGTTGGCATCGCTATTGCTTTCACAGTTCATGTTGTGGCTGTTTATTGGTGGTATCTGAACGATGATCTTCTGTACCCATTAGTGATGCTTCCTCCAAAAGTGATACCTCCTTTCTGGCGTGCTATATTCATTATCGCTGTGAATGGTGTGCTCTTGTCCTAACTCTTCATTTTCACTATTTGTATCATTTTCTCAATCAATGTTGTGAATATGTGTTGACTGTTTCCTTATAATGAGGCACTCCTGACATCCTTGTGAACTTAGTATTTTGTATGAGCTTACTAGTTTTGAGGTTCCATATTTGTTTAGAATTCTCCTAGTGATCGTCTTTAAGTTCAATTAACTTCGTTGACTCTCTTGCTATAAATGATAAAAGTGCTTGCCTCTTTAAAGGAATAGGGACACAGATATGTTTTCTACATATCGTATGATCACTTGCATGCTTATTATCCTTTACTTTTTTTAATACTCTTTGATTTATTCCTTTTCAGATTCTTTGGTTAGGCAGGCAGCAATGGTGTTGAAGTGTCTTATGTTGATTTCTCACAAGAACAGCAGAGGGCAAAATTACCGTAAGCAGGTGAGGTAATACAAAAAAGATCCATCTTTTGTAGAAGTTATTTTTTTTTGTGTGTCTATAACTATCGAATCAGGAAATTGCTCATTGTCTCTTTTTTGTTTCTATCCAATTACTATGTTTTTTTCTGTGATACAATCAAAGTAAGGATGGGCTTCATATTTTAATGACCATATATTGTTCATTGGTTTGAATTTCTAAGAATTGAAGTACCTTTTCTTCAGGGTCAAATGCTGACGTTGATTGAATATCTGCTGCTTCTGTATCGGGCCTTGCTTCCAACGCCAGTATGGTATCGTTTCTTCTTGAACAAAGATTATGGAAGCCTCTTTTCTTCAGTAATTACAGGGTTGTATTTAACTTTCAAGCTTACATCTGTAGTTGAGAAGGTGAGATTTTCATTTCTTGTTTCATTATATATATCCCATATCTGTACAAATCACACCTTTATCGTTTGATCTATTAAAAAACACTTCTGTTTTGAGTAGCATTTTCATATGACATCCTCTTTTCTTTCTTCTCATTTCTTGTTTTCCACTTTCTTTGTATTTAGGTGCAATCCTTTTTTGTGGCATTGAAAGCATTGTCACGTAAAGAGGTGCACTATGGGGCATATGCATCAGCAGAGCAGGTAATATAAAATTTTCACTTGTGGTATTTGTTAAGGAAATTGAAATGAGTGGGCCTTGGGCTACATGGTATTGCGGCTTAAAATATACATGCAAGTCAATATATTTTGTATTCCACCTCTTCTATGTTTCTTTCATTTCTGCAAGGCTAGTTGCTCTTGCATGTAAATGTAAATTTAGGGCCAGTTTGGATTTGCCTTTCTTAGAAGTGGTTTTAAGAGAAATGATTTATTTACAGTGGTTTAAGAAGTATTAAGGTATTTAGCATATAATTGTTAGAAGTAATTTATAGTGGTAATTAATTTATATTTGTGTTTGCATCCTAAACTACTTCTCATAAAAGGAAGGATCATTTACTTTTTTTAAAAGTACAAATAATGCTTCTAAAATTTTTGAAATAATTTCTCATTGAAATTGCTAAACACTACAGGACATTTGAAACAACTTTCAACCTAAAGGGGACGCCCTTGTTTTGTTTTCTGTGGCATTTCCTTTTTTTAGAGCTTTTTTTGTTCTCTGGTGCATGGAGCTTCCATGTACTAACTGATAGGAAGATTTTCAAATTCAAAATCTTTGATAGTACAATGAAAAATAAGTCTTTCTTCTTCTCTTACGTTGTTGTTAAATATGGTTGTGCTGCAGAACATGCCATTTTTTTCTTTTCAAAATTCAGCAATTGGCTATGAATCTTTGAGTTGGTAACTTTTCCACACAATCGCAACGTATCTTTTCCCTAGTGCAGGTCAATGCAGCTGGTGATCTTTGTGCCATATGCCAGGAGAAGATGCATGCACCTATCCTACTTTGTTGCAAACACATTTTCTGTGAGGACTGTGTTTCCGAATGGTTAGTTTATTGACTTCCAAGTTCCATCTAGAGGGTCTTGCATTTGCTCTGTGTCATCATCATGATAGGTTAGAAAATGAGAAGGTATATAATCTGCTAGTTGCCTCATTGCTTAATTAGTTTAGATTGTTTTTACAAAGTTGATATTTTTTAAATGACCGGTTAAAAGTAAACATATAGTTTCAGTCACTCTTGTTTGACAAAATTATCCAATTGGATTGGCTCACTAGTGAGTGGATTTATTTTCCCCAGGTTTGAGAGGGAAAGGACATGCCCATTGTGCAGGGCTTTGGTCAAGCCTGCAGAGATAAGATCATTTAGTGATGGATCAACAAGTTTGTTTTTCCAGCTGTTCTGACACATTACTGGATAATTTGGAGTTTTTCTTGCTTTGAAGATTTCAATTCACGTCTACAGCAGTTTTCTCCAATTGTTAAAAATACACAGGTAAAATTTGATCATCTATAGTATTGCCTTGTTTCTTGGGTTAACCTTGGAAAGTCAATTATGTGTGATTGCTGGACTTAAATGGGTAATTGCTTGTATGTTGTATTGATACAAGGGAAATGTATGTAATGCACCCGTTAACCTTTTGAGAAAGTTCCTCAAAAATCATATTGATTCTCTCATGGCAGTTAACCTTTATCGCCACTGCTATTCAACTTGGAGCATCCAGTAAGTATCATTTTAGTTACCCGTGAATTTTGATAGGGTGACCAGTTCTTTAAGTCAGTTTCTTTATGTTAATCGGACGTTTTGGTCACTCAAAAATGATGTAAGCACCAAAGAGCAAATCAGTTCTTCATTTAAATTAAACTAATTAGGGTTTAGTTTTTAAGTTTAAGGTTTTAGATTTAACTTAGGGTTAATATTTTTCATAGTGTATAGAATTGATTAGAATTGATTTTTTGTGTAACTTTTAGGCTCGGCTTTTAAGATGAGATTAATTTGTCTTTGTGTGCTCACAAGTCACAACAGTGCCCACTAAATTATCTTCATATAATATACATATACATACATAGAGAGTTGATCGAGTTAGCGACTTCATTCATCTTATTGTAAGCAAAAGAAATTAATTATCATATGTAGTCTTGTTTGGAGCACTTATTTTTATGAAAAGAAAAGAACGGTAGTATAGTTAGATCAACCTTTTGATGAAGTTCTTCAAAAATCATACCGATTCTCTCATATCAGTTGACCTTTATCATCACTGCTATTCAACTTGGGCATCTTAGTAAGTATCATTTTAGTTACCCGTGAATTTTGATAGGGTAATTAGTTCTCTAAATTATTTTGTGTTTATTAATTAGATGTTTTGGTTAGTCCAGAGCACCAAAGAGCAAACCATTTTTTCACTTAAATTAAACAATTTAGGATTTAATTTTTAAGCTTTAGGATTTAGGTTTTTAACGTGGGGTTAATATTTTTTTCTATGTAATTGTTGATTTTTTTTATATTACTTTTTGGCTCGATTTTTAAGATGTGATATTCACTAATCACAATGTAAGCCAAAGAAATCATCACATATAGCTTTTTCTGAAGCACTTATTTTTGTGAGAAGAAAGATTAATTTATTTGATTACGGGCCCACTAGTTGTATCTTGAAACATCACAGATGGCAGAATAATAAGATGACTTGTGAGTTCCTGTAACATTGATAGAAAAAATTATATATTTATTTTAAATTAATATTGATGTGTTAGTTTAAATTAAATTAATGTATTAAGTATTGCTAGTTTTTTTTAGTATTAAAAAGAAGTGGAAATTATTTTATCTTTTTTTTTTTTTTTTTTTTTTTTTTTTTTTATTAATAATGGTATATATTGGCTTAGATTATTGATTCAGAATTAATTAATAACATTGACAGACAAAATGACTTTTTTTTATTACATTTATTATATGTAATAATGTATATATTATAATATAATTGATCTCATTAATAAATAATTTAACAATTTTTCAAACATTTTACCCTTTTATTTTAAAATTCAATCCAATTTTATCTTATCCTACGTACCGATAATATCACTCCATTGATATATTAAAGAGCTTATAGGTCCGCCATTTTATTTTAAAATTCAATTCAATATTATCATATTGTACGTACGTATAATATTACTCTATTAATATATTAAAGAGCTTATAGGTCCTTCTGACTTAAATATGCAAAAATACAAGAATTATATACTATTATGATCTTATATTCAATAAAAATTGGATATAATTTTTTTCATTTGATTTTTTTACATATTGTGATAAAAATATCATTAATTTTATTGGCTAATTTTGATGAAATTTAATTGGACACATGTCTAATTAGATTGTCTAAAATTAAATAATTGTCCAACTAATTAGATTTTGATAGGCTGTCTATCCCACTCGTCAGAGCCGAGTTGAACATGTTCAACTATATTGTTCAAAACTGGATGGTTATTTAACTGTTCAAATTTTGATTGGTAGATGAATTCACTTGTCGGAGTCGAGTTTGATACATGTCTAATTAAACAGTCTAGAATTAGACGGTTGTCTAACTAATCAAATTTTGATTGATCGACAATCTTATTTGTCGAAGTTGAGTAAACATATATTCAAATGAATTAAATAGCTATTCAATTGATTGAATTTTGATTCTTCGGTAATCTCATTTGTTAGTGTGTTAAATTACTCAAATATCAACAAGATTCATTCAAAATTGTCTACTTATTCTTGCACTTTCTTAAGCAAACAGAATATGCAATAGCACGAAAACACCGCAATGAAAAGCTAGTACTCAAAAGAGGGGGAAAAAAAAATCTAAAATTCTAGCTTAACTAATGCAATTAGTGAAGCCAATAGGAAACAAATGCAAAAGTTGGAAGTAAAACTCAGATTTATGGTCCTTCATTTAGCTCGTTCTCGAGAAACTCTTGCTCCAAAACGCAACCAATAATGTCGGCAAAGTTGTCATCTATTCTTGCACCAGTAGAGTTGGAGTCAAGATTTGGGGCATTGTTTTCATTCGCGACCAAGTTTTAATCGATTGTTCGGTGGCAGAAAAGATAGGGAAAGACATAAAGGGAAGAGTAGTGAAGCTTCAAGTTTAGGCTACAAAACACTCTTAGTTTTCTTAGACGTTAGAGCACAAGTCTACTATGAATCAAATCGGAAAAAAAAAAAAAACAGAGGTATGTGAGTAGGGCTGGATACTGAAGAACTAGTTTAGAGGATAAAAGGTCGGTAGAAAGTGTGTGTGAGAGAGAATATTATCAAGGTAAACAACGTATTTGATTGTGCATTGGGGGGTAAATGAGGTATTTCAAAAAATTGTGCAAGTAGAGGATCAACTTGGATTAACATTAGTAAAAAGAGGTTAATTCAGCCTATTTTTAAAAATATAATGATACAACAAGAGATGAGGACAATTGTAAAAAGAGATTTAAAAGATATGCCAGTAACACCGTTTTTATTTCCATTTCACTTACTTTAAGATGAGTGAAGTTGCTCAGTGACTCAATCGCTTATACATATATACTGGGTTAGACCATATGCATTTATTTTACTTGTTAATTAATTATATTATTAATATGATATAATTATTTTTATTATTTTATAATAAAAATATATTATATTTTTATAATTAATTATATATTAATATCATTATTATTAAATAAATTTTTCACTAATAATAAGTATTGTTTAAATAACAACCTAAGTTGTTGAAATATATTCACCTGTTTTAATAATTTTTGTTACTTATAATTAAAATAATCTAACTAAAATTCATTAAAAATAATTGAAAGCTTCTAATGATATTAGTTTAAAAACATGTCAAAATGTATTATTAATGAAGAGCATGTTTGCCAATTATAAATGGATAGAATTAGAAACAAATATTTGAAATTAAATTTCTTTTGATTGTATTTCCTTATAATAAGTGAAATTAGAATAAAATTAATTGTTTTATTAAAATATCTTATTAGTACAATAATAATTATTTTTAAAGATGTTCGCTACAATGAAGAGCATATAAAGTAGTAAATTGAAAGAATAAAAAATCGTAAACATTAAAAATAATTAAAGTTTTAATATTGAATAATACATACATTCAAAATAATGACTTATTTTACATAAAAATGGGATGATTTTTACACTCTTAGCTGCCTATTTATCATTAAAAAACAAAAAATTATTTACCAAATTTATGTCCTACTTATAATATTATGTTATATATACGATCAATAATATTTAAACATGTAAATTATTTTAAATTTTATTTATTATTATGTGTATAACTTTAATTATTTTTTATGTCATTTTTTTTCTTCATATAATTTATAATTTATGTATAAAGAATTATACGAGATAAAATAATTAATAAATATATAAATCATTATATTAAGATTATGTAAGTGTTTAGCAATTGCCACATGGATTAATGACATATTCTTAATGGTTCTAAAATTGTATGGATAAGTTGCTAAAGATTTAAAATTATATAAAAGATAAGAAGATAAAGGGAAAAAAAGGTAAAATAATTAATGAATATATAAATGGTTAATGGTATCCTAAAACTACTTAAAAACAACAATTAACTATTAACAACCCATGTTTTGAATATGTTAAATTGTTTTATTAGTTTGACTTAAGTAAGAAAATTATGTTGCAATTCTTGTTCTAACACAAGTATGATTATCTAGGAAGAGTTGAGCAAGCAGATCCTACAGTATACGTAGAGAACCAACAGTGACATAGTACAGTGAGTGAATATCTAATTATTTCTCAAGTATGGATAGCATTATTTTTGAAAAACATTCATGTTCAAGTAAATTCAATTTGTACAAGTTGCATATTTATAAAAAAGTGCATTCATGTTAAGTAATATATCAATTTCAATGCACTTCAAAAACTTGTACACCATAAAAATATATTTCATTTTTATTAATAGAATCAGTCAAGTAAATGAAAGAAAATTTACAAGCAAGCTATGATTGAATCAATTTTATTACTTATACTAAGTTTTATACAAGCTTGCAAGTTCAACAAATATTTTACAGTTGCCAGAGTACTTCCCCTCATGTATTCATGATAGTTGGCTATACTCAGCATTCAGATAATGCAATGACTTGGTAAGACATCGTGACTAACAGATTTGGTCCAATTCAGATTACTATGATGTTTACCAACTCAATATGATATTACAAGTTCAGTATTATGTTACAAGTTTAGTATGATTACACGTTCAGTTAAGTCAGTACGCACATAACTCATGTATCAGCAGAGCCAACTGAGCCATTTTAGTGGCAATATCAAGTTCCTCACACGTGTAGTTTGAGAGCTAGTGCTAGTACTAGTACTATATGTCTCCTCCGTGTGCGATCAGATCCCCGAGTGCTCTTGGTAATAAATACGTTTTTCTCATGGTTATGCATTTTATTTATATACTAATAATCATAGCATCATCATATTCTAAAAATCATGTACATGTATTTTATCAGAATGTCACTTCGTTATAAACCATGAACATGTCATTTACAGTTTCTTTTACAAGTACAAAATTACGATGATTTCATGAAACTCAGTTATACATTTACGAGAACATTATTTTATCACAAAGACTATACGCAAATTATTATTATCAGTATGTATTTCATGATAATTCATAAACAATTCATACATAATTTACATGAGTACTATGTTATTTTATAAAACTTATCCACTCACTGAGCCTTTAAGCTCACCCTTTTACATTTATTTTCCTCCCCCAGATAACAGGTTTTGAGGCCACATCACGTGAGTCCAAAGGTTTAGGTTCTATCTATTGTTGTACAGTCTAAGTTGTTTTCATCTCCTTTCCAGTTTGTTTAGTGTATTTTGACTATTATGTTTTGGACTAGTGATCAAAAGTCTTATGTGGTGAATAGTATGTATCTGACAGTGTATAGTTATGTTTGACCATGAGCCCTTTTCTGGATATGTAAAATTATGTGAAGTTTGCTGGATTGTGAAATTCTATATTTTAGAAATGAAGTCATTTATTGCAGGAAAGATAGTTCAATAATTAGGGAAAACTCTGCCCAAATTTTTGTAAATTTCTTACACAAAATTTTCAAGTTAAACTAAGGTCGCTTCAGAATGTTAGATATTATGTTCCCTCATGACATGTCACATGCTCTAGTGTTGAGCTGGGGCGGGTCCTGACAATTTCTTAAAATCTAATTGTTTTGGAAACTTTTCTAAAAGTAAGAACATTTCGAAACCACATATAAATTGAGTTTGTCACAATTTTATACAAAACTTTAAAACATAAAATTGTCAAGAATTTTAAATTTTGAATTTTACAGCTTACAAACAGTTGAAAAATTACTTTTATAACTATTTTAAAACGATAAGAATTCTCTGAAAATATGTTTCTTAAAAGGTCCTAAAAATAAAGAGATACAACATTTAAAAAATCGAAACAAAAAAATTTAATTTTTTTTATTTTATGAAAAATTAGAAAGATGTAAAATTGTCCCTTAAAATAAAATAAAAAACCAACTAACTACTTAAAAAAAAAAAAAAAAATTACATGATCGAAAAATATTAACATTTTTCATAAATTCAAAAACTACAAAATTTTCATTAATAATATAAAAAAAAATTTGAAAAATAGAAACACGTTCAATATTTCTAAAAACATAAAATATCTTTGAAAACTTCAAAAACTAAAAAACTTTAAATACCATATTTTAAACTAATTATTTAATAATAGAAAGTTTTTTAAAATTTGTACAAATTAATACTTTACAATATTTCTAAAAACAAAAATTAAGAAACTTTAAAAAAAATTGAACATTTGATACTTTCTAAAAGTTAAACTTGTAGACTTTTAAAATTAGAAAGTTACCAAAAATTAAAAAAAAAAAAAAAAATTATATAAAACTTCAAAAGTTAGAAAAAACGGTCTATAATTTTAAAAACAAAAAGTTATCTAAGATTCTCAAAAAATACAGATCCTTTACAACTTTCTAAAAATTTAATGGGAACCCACTATGATAGTAGGGAGTTGTTTCATAGTTTGGTGTGTTTTCCTAACTTAGTTTATCATGTGGCCTATGCACAAGAAAAAGAGAGAAGGGAAAAACAGAGGAAACAAGAAACTCAAAAATGCCAATTAAAAACAAATGGTTACTGGTTCCTTATGCGTGGACTAATCACCAAAGTGTTCGAGCATTCAATTCTAGAGTCCACCTAACTTAGTTTATCATGTGGCCTATGCACAAGAAAAAGAGAGAAGGGGAAAACAGAGGAAACAAGAAACTCAAAAATGCCAATTAAAAACAAATGGTTACTGGTTGCCTATATGTGGACTTACCACCAAAGTGTTCGAGCATTAAATTCTAGAAATTAAAAAATTTTTCAAACTTTCTAGAAATAAAAAAATTAAAATCTCTAGACTATTTTTTTTTTTTCAAATTTTTTAAAAAAAAAATTTAAAATTTCTACAAATCTAAATTAAATTTTTTTAAAAGAAAACTACATAAAATTAAATATTTGACAAACTTTCTAAAATTTAAAAAAATACTAAAAACATTCTTAAAATAAGAAATAGTAACAACTTTTAAAAATAGGAAATAGTTGAAGCTTTGTAATAGTACAAAATAGTTAAAATTTTCAAAAATAAGAAATCGTTAAAAAAATTCTTAAAATAGTTAAAATTCTCAATCAAAATTTCATTCAAAGATAAAACTTCATAAAAACAAAAAACAGTACAAAATTGAAAACATGAAAATTAAATTCAAAGATAACTTTATAAAAATAGAAATTTCAAAAACTACTAAAAAACAGAAAATGAAATTGGAAACTAAAATAATACAATTTTTTTGAAAACAGGGAACAATACAAACTTTTTAAACATACAAAATAATAAAAACATTCAAAAAAAATTAGTTAAAACATGAAGAAAAAAATAATACACTCTAATAAAATTAAAAAGAGTAGAAATTTTTTTAAAAACTCTAAAATTGTAAAATTCTCAAGTTTATAAATAGAAAATTGTTTAAATATTCGTATAAAAGTAAACTACAAACTTTTCAAACCCAGAAAGATAAAAAAAAAAAAAAAAATCTTAAATTTAAAATACTTCATAAAAATAGATAAAAAATCGTACAAAAGGGAAGATACGAAAAAAAATATCGATCAATTCTTTAAAAAAATTATTTATTTTCGTCTTATCGAATCGTATCGAAAATTACCACCCCTACTTGAAAAGATAGAGTTGGTGAATTATATAAAATAAAAAAATAAATATTTTACGAACTTTTAAAAATAAGAAATGGTAAAAATTTTCAATAAATATAAATAGTTCAAACTTTCTAATAATACAAATTCATTAAATTAACTAAAATATAAAAAAAGTTCGATTCTTCTTAAAAGTAAAAAGTAGTTAAAATTTTCAATGAAAATTAAAATCAAAGACAACTTTATAAAAATAAAAATTCCAAACACTACATAAAATCAGGAAACAAAATTGAAAGCTGAAACTATACAAATTTTTTGAAAACTGGAAACAATACAAACTTTTTAAAAATAGAAAAAAAAAAAAAAAAAAAAAAAAAAAGTTAAAACTTGATTAAAAATAAAAATAATACACTTTCTAAAAATAAAAAAAGTGTTTAAAGTTCAAGAAATAGAAAAGAAAAAAAACATTAATATTTGATCAAAATAAAAATAAAGAAGTATCATAAGGTCCTTTTATTTTTATTTTTATAAAATGTGACATTTAGATAATAAAATTTTTATTTAAGTTTGATCAAATTTAATAATATTTAAATAGAATTTTATTGTTTAATATCTAAAATCGCAAATTAAAAAATAAAAATTTTAAATAAGTTTAACAGAAAGAAATTGTAAAAAATTAAAAATTATTTAATTTGATATATATATATCGAAAAATATAAAAATGCATGTAACAAATATATTATTTCATTAGACTTACCAAAAAATTAGATCAAAAATTAATTTTGTCCTTACCTAACACATTTCTTACAAATAAAAGGACTTTAAAACACTTTTTTCATAAGCAAATGAATTTAAATACATTTTTTACAAGCTAGAGCATTAAATCACACCTATTTCATAAGCCAAAGGCCATTTTGACTCTTCACCCTAAAAATTAAAAACTCAGAAAAATATAAAATTTTCAACCTTAAAAAATGGAAGATTGTTTAAATATTCTAAAAGTAGTAAACTACAAACTTTTCAAGCACAAAAAATAAAAACAAATTTCTTAAATTTAAAATAGTTAAAACTTTCTAAAAATAGTTGATACAAACTTTCTAAAAAAAGTAAAAAAATCATACCAACTTTATAAAAATAGAAAATCGTAAAAAATATGTAAAATATAAGCTTTCTAAAAAGAGGAAATAATTAAAACTTTCTAAAAATTAAAAATAATTATAACTTCACGAAAAAAAAAAGTCTAAACTATATCAAAATATAAAACAATACAACTTTATATAAATAAAAAGTACAATTTTTCAAAAAAAACATAAAATAGTACAAACACATGATTCATCTTTAAATTCTGAAGATTAGATGGTGAGAATTTTGGTCAGTCTTGGTTACTTGGTTTATATGAATTGGTTCGAATGCATTCTTGGTTACTTACTTTATATGAACTGATTCTTATATAATACGTAGCATATGTGTAGTAACTTTCTTAAGACAGATTTTTCTCATACACTTGCACCAACATACAGATTAAACCGTCATTAGTACTTAAAATATTCATGCACATTAACAAAATAAAACATACATAAATATTTTTTTGCCGTTGAGGGTCTGATCACTGGAGAACTCTGATCCCCCTCGAAACTGTCCAGTGGAGAAGGAATGTCAAGAATACAAAAACAAAAAGGCAAACTTGCATCAGATAACTATACAACTGAGGAATGATGTCTCAGAAAAAAATATTTTTCTCAAATAAAATAATTTACTACTGCAGGCTGCAAGAGAATTGTTTAAAAAAGGATGCATAAACATGTTTTCCAGATGTACCGAACATAACCTCAAACTCTGGCTGGAGTCACACTAGAATTTCTTGGTAGTACTTGCTATTCCAGCATCTCTTCCCCCTGTGATCTCTAGTACTGTCAAAGATAAACCCTTTATGCAGTGCAAAAATAGATCAAAGCAGGTTAAATCTATGCAGCTTTGGACATGGTATTGAGAACACCTTTTTCTGCATAGGTCCATACAAAGTAATACTAAAAATTGGATCCTTAAACAATAAATTGCATTGACGGCCAGTGAATGAAGAAGAATTGCTCAAATATAAAAAGGAAAAACAAGTGAAAGATGTTAAAACATTGCCATTTTTCTCGTTAAAGTATTATGACATCTCGAATAATTTGTGGAGAAAACAAATAAAACGTCATAAATAATCATCAAAAACCAAATAAATTTGCTAATGTGAAGAACCAATTCGAAAAGTCTTCTAACCTTTGCATACGGACTGGAGAAATTATCTCAATCAAAGATATTTGACTATACAATAGAATTCCTCTTGGCAGGGGAACAAGAGCTTAATTTCAACCAATTATACAAATAACAAAGAGTCCAAATATATGGCAAGATAAAGCCACCCTGCCACAGTGTGCAACACTAAAAGCTTTCACGCAAATATCACCATCTTTTCAGACAACATTGTGTCCCATGCTACATAAGCGTTCTCACATACATAATTAGCTCCAATCTACCAAGGGAAATCCATACAATATGGAGGATTGAAGATGGCATTTATGGTATTGGATGTTGGCTATGGAGTGAGTGAGGGAGGGAGGGGAGGCAAGTGTGAAAATGGGCAAGAGTCAAGAGACAACAACAAGTCTAGCATCGAAGTGTTTAGCAAGTCCATTGATTAAGTTTCATGATATATCACTGAACTAATAAACTGAGATTATAATCAAGTTCAAAATTTATAAATTTATGATGTATTAACAAAATAAATATTAATTATCAGCATTAAAAAAAAATAAAACTTGTTTCAAATTTCAAGAAAACTAAAATCTTCAAAAAATTTCAAATTTGAAAATCGTAAAAAATATAAATTGCAAAATCTTAAAACTCTAAATAGTCAAATTTTTTAAAAACTGAATTTTACAAGAACTTACTTACGAACTCACTAAAATTATGTTTTTGAAAAGGTTCTAAAAATAAAAAGATATACAAAATTTATAAAATTGGAAGTACAAAAAATTTCAAAAATACTCTTCTTTTTTTTTTTGAAAGTTTGAAAAATATAAAATTGTCCCATAAAATAAAATTCAAAAAACAATTAATTACTTCAAAAAATGAAAGAAAAAAATTACAATATCTAAAAATACAACATTTTGTTCATAAATTTAAAAACTACAAAATTTTCATTAATAATAATAAAAAAAATTATAATTTTTTTAAAAAGAGAAATTGTTCAATATTTCTAAACATAAAATATCTTCTAAAACTTCAAAAAGTAAAAAAGTTTAAATACCATAATTTAAACTAATTATTTAAAAATATAAAGTCGTTTAAACTTTGTACAAATTAATACTTTCCAATTGCTAAAATCAAAAATTTAAGAAGCTTTAAAAAACTGGAACTTTTGATATACTTTCTAAAATATAAGCTTGTCCAGATTATTAAAATTGAAAAATTACCAAAATTCTAAAAATAAAAAATTATATAAAACTACAAAAGTTATAAAATAATCCATAATTTTTAAAGGGCAATGTTATATCCACGCTCAAAAACACTGGATCTACAACAATTTTATATTCATGTATCTATTTGACCTTTTTATCCTTATTATCAAAAAGATGAAGAGGATCAAGATGACTTAATTGATTTTCCTTTAGGATAAGTTCATGGTGAACGCCATTTTCTTAATGGTGATCATCAATGCTATCAAGGAAAATTGAGATAAATGCAGAGTAAGTGTTTGACTACTTAATATGAAAAAGTAAAAGCTACAAACGTGTCTGGAAAAATATGAGAAGTGTTTGGAGAAAAAAAATGAAAGTAAAAGCTCTAATATTTATAATGTGAGGCAAATATGTGAAGCTAGAAGAAGGAACAAAATACTTTAACGACATGGGAAAAAATGTGGAAATGTAGAGCTAAATTTTAAGGCTAGTGGCAAGAACCTTTTGTGCCGTGAATTTATCACTGCTTTTTTTAAAAACAAAAAATTATCTAAGATTCTCTAAAATTATAGATCCCTTTCAAACTTTTTAAAAATATAAATTTTGTTAGAACTTTCTAAAAATATATTATCGACCAAATTTTGCAAAAATAAAAAAATTTATCAAGTTTTCTAAAAATAAAATTCCAAAATTTTAAGAACTTAAAATTGTAAATATTATAAGTATAAAAAGTTTAATTTTTATTTAAAATATAGAAATTGTTTAATTTCCTGAATCATCCCATAATGCTGAAATCAAAAACACTAGCAAACATTGTGATAACATAATGGTATGCTACTCAATGATGAATATTAACAGTCTCAACGTCAAATTTCAGCTGCTGCTTGGAGTCTAAGAGCAAAACCTTATCCTAACGGTAGAAGAAAATAACTCCATTGCTTACAGAACAATTTATTAGGCTCGATTACATGGGGCACCCACTATGTTGTTAAGGAGTAGTTTGGGGTGTTTTCCTTACCCAATTTATCATGCGGCCTATGCACAAGAAAAAGAGAGAAGGGAAAAACGTTTTTCATTGTCTAGAGAAGGAAACAAGAAACTCAAAAATGCAAATTAAAAACAAATGGTTACTGGTTGCCTATGTGCGGACTTACCACCGAAGTGTTCGAGCATTCAATTCTAGAGTCCACTCAAAACTACAAATAACCAAGAAAAACCAAACATCAACACACAAGCAAGTTATATTATTTGAAAAGAGTTGAAAATTTATCATAAATGATGATGTACACAACTACAAGAAAACCATTTGAACAAATCGCACCAAATTGCCACTCCAAACTCGCATATGGATGTCAATGTATAAAGAATAAATACTTGACAGAGGTTTGTGAACTTTAACATGATATACAAATTCCTAAAAATTAATAAAAATTAAAAACCATCTAAAAATAAATATTTTACAAACTTTCTAAAATAAAATAGTAAAAACATTCTAAAAATAAGAAACAGTAAAAAAAAAACTTTTTAAAAATAGGAAATAATTGAAACTTTCTAATAGTACAAAATAGTTAAAATTTTCAAAAATAGGAATAGTTAAAAATTCTCAATGATAATTATATTCAAAGACAAAACTTCATAAAAATAAAAGTCTAAAAACTTCAAAAAAACATAAAGCAGTACAAATTTCCTGAAACCAAGAAACAATATAAATTCCCTAAAATAGGAAACAATACAAATTCCTTGAAAACAAGAAAGAGTACAAAAACTGAAAACATGAAACAATACAAATTTTCTGAAAACAGGAAACATTACAAAACTTAAAATATGGAACAATACAAATATTATTCTCAAAACAGAAAACAATACAAAACTTTTAAAAATAGAAAATAATAAAAACATTCAAAAAAAAAAAATATTAGTTAAAACTAGATCAAAATAAAAAAAATACAATTTCTAAAAATTAAAAAGTTTTTCAAACTTTCTAGAAATAAAAAAAATTAAAATCTCTAGACTAATTTTTTTTTTTTTTTTCAAATTTATAAAAAAAAAAATTCTAAAAATCTAAACTAAATTTTTTTAAAAGAAAACTACATAAAATTAAATATTTGACAAACTTTCTAAAATTTAAAAAAATACTAAAAACATTCTTAAAATAAGAAATAGTAATAACTTTTAAAAATAGGAAATAGTTGAAGCATTGTAATAGTACAAAATAGTTAAAATTTTCAAAAATAGGAAATCGTTAAAAAAATTCTTAAAATAGTTAAAATTCTCAATGAAAATTTCATTCAAAGATAAAACTTCATAAAAACAAAAAACAGTACAAAATTGAAAACATGAAAATTAAATTCAAAGATAACTTTATAAAAATAGAAATTTCAAAAACTACTAAAAAATAGAAAATGAAATTGGAAACTAAAATAGTACAAATTTTTTGAAAGCAGGAACAATACAAACTTTTTAAAAATACAAAATAATAAAAACATTCAAAAAAATATTAGTTGAAACTAGATCAATATAAAAACTTTTTAAAAATACAAAATAATGAAAACATTCAAAAAAATATTCGTTAAAACTAGATCAATATAAAAATAATACACTTTCTAAAAATTAAAAAGTTTTTCAAACTTTCTAGAAATCTAAACTAAATTTTTTTAAAAGAGAACTATATAAAATTAAATATTTGACAAACTTTCTAAAATTTAAAAAATACTAAAAACATCCTTAAAAAGTAATCTAAAAGACAAGCAAATGTTTCAAAAGTACAGAGTTGAATTCTATAACTTATGTGTGGACTTACCACCAAAGCGTCCAGGGATTCAATTCTAGAATCCACTCAAAACTTCAAATAACCTAAAAAATCTAAACATCAACACACAGATAAGTCATGTTATTTGGATTGAAACTTTATCATAAATGATGATATACACAGCTACAAGAAAACCATTCGAACAAATCAAATTGCCATTTCAAACAAGCATATAAATGTCAATGTATAAAGAATAAATACTTGAAAGAGTAGGGTTGGTGAATTATAACATAATGATACACAAACTTTCTAAAAAAAAAAAACTATATGTAAAAATAAATATTTTACAAACTTTCTAAAAATAAAAATCGTAAAAACATTATCAAAAAAGATATTAAAAAACTTTTTAAAAATAGGAAATAGCTGAAACTTTCAAATAGTAGAAAGTAGATAAAAATTTTAAAAATAGAAAATACTTAAAAAAAAAAAACCTACTCAAAATAGTTAAAATTCTTGATGAAAATTACATTCAAAGACCAAACTTCATAAAAATAAAAAAAAAACTTAATAAAAACAGAAAACAGTCCAAATTTTCTGAAACCAAGAAAGAATACAAAGTTCCTAAAATATGAAACAGTACAAATTCCTTGAAAACAAGAAACAGTACAAAACTGAAAACATTAAACGATACGACTTTTTTGAAGATAGAAAATATAAATTTTCTAAAAACATGAAACATTACAAAACTGAAAATATGAAACGACACAGATATTATGAAAACAAGAAATAGTACAAACTTTTAAAAATAGAAAATAGATCAAGTTTTATAAACTTGTATTAAAAATAAGAGATTTTAGTTTCTAAGCTTTACTAAGATTAGACACTTTAATCCCTAAAATCCATATTAAAGTGTACATTTTTTTAAATAAAATTCGACTTAAATTGTAACACCCCATTCTTTTTAAGAATTAAAATTTTACTCAAATTTATATTTCCAAAATTATTATGATCTTACCCTTAATAATTAGAAAATAAAATTTATGAGCTTAATTTGTGAGGTGAAGATGTTTTAATAATAAAAAATTGTTTAAATTAAATTATGTGAATTTTGAGCAAGATTACCAAAATGCCCCTAACTCTTAAACCTTTTATTGCTATGACGCAAGGGTATTTTAGTCTTTTTAGGTTGAAAATAATTCACCACCAGCTGCTACTTTTCGTGCTCCTAATGACATTAAAAAAAAAAAAAAAAAAGAAGGAAAGGAACGGTTGAGCATGAATTATGGAGGATGTCTTCATGAGTGCTCTCATTTTTTTACATATCCTCACCTCCACTCATGAGTGCTCTCTTTACTTTCCTTATTTTTATACATATCCTCACCTCAAGTGCTCTCTTTACTTTTATACAAACTCTCAGCCCTCCCTCTTCCTCTCGATGGTTAAAGAAAACATAAGAGAAAACTAGATTGAGAGGATTCCATCATAATCAAACTTGGTGAGTTTTCAAACTATCTATTTTCTTCTTTATTCTAACAAGAATTAGCACTTGTATTATTCTCAAATCTGTGTGTATCTTACTAAGTTCTAAACTATTTTATCATAAATACAAATCTGATGTTGTTGATTAAATTAATTGGGGATTTCCAAATTTTTCTTGAAAGTATGAACTAATTTTAAATAAACAATAGTTTCAAGTATTTGAAAACTGTTTTTCCGAAAATTGAAATGAAAACTGGGAAACTTATACAATGAATTATGATCTGTAAATTATATTTCTGAAAATATCTGGATGTCTAGTTTATCACAAATTTTACGGTTTGTAATTTGGAGTTTTCTACACAAAGTTATGCCTATTTAAATGAAGGATGTTTTATGAAACACAAACTGCAAAATCTCTCGGTATTTTTGGTATTTGAAATGTTTATACAGCTTGAAATTTAACAAATTATATCTTATTTTAAAGCTTGACATGTCTATTGTTTGAAACATTTTACGGTTTGTTATTTCGATATTTCTAGACAAAGTTATGGCTGTTTAATCAAGGATATGTCAAGTGAAAGGGGTGCTGGAAAAACTGTTTGAAAAACCATTCGGATTTATGTAAATTGAGATAGTTTTACTGATTGGAATTGGATGAATTATATGTTGTTTTAAAGCTTAAGATGTCTAGTTTAATATGAATTTTACGGTGCACTATTCCGAGTTTTCTAGACAAATTAATAGTCATTTAACTAAAGGTATGTTTTGCTCCAAGTGTGCTGAAAAATCAGTTTTGAAGTAATTGGTTTTCTAAGAAATTGAAAGGGTTTTTCATTTGATAATTGAATGGGAAATATCTGATTTTTAAGATTGAAATGCCTAATTTATGTATGTTTTTACAAAAACGAATTTAGACATTTCTACCAAAAGTTATATGTGAATATATAAGGGTAAGTTAATGGTATCCTAAAATTACTTAAAAACAACAATTAACTATTAACAATCCCTATTTTGGATATGTTAAAGTGTTTTATTAGTTTGACTTAAGTAAGCAAACTATGTTGCAATTATTGTTCTAACACAAGTATGATTATTTAGGAAGAGTTGAACAAGCAGATCCTACAGTACACGTAGAGAACCAACAGTGACATAGTACTGTGAGTGGATATCTAATTATTTCTAAAGCATGGATAGCATTATTTTTGAAAAACATTCATGTTCAAGAAAATTTAAATTGTACAAGCTGCATATTTATGAAAAAGTGCATTCATGTTAACAAATATATCAATTTCAATGCACTTCAAAAACTTGTACACTATGAAAATATGTTTCATTTATGAAAGAAAATTTACAAGCAGGCTATGATTGAATCAATTTTATTACTTATACTAAGTTTTATACAAGATTGCAAGTTCAACAAATATTTTATAATTGCCAGAGTACTTCCCCTTATGTATTCATGATAGTTGGCTATACTCAGCATTCAGATAATGCAGATTACTATGATGTTCACCAACTCAGTATGATATTATAAGTTCAGTATGATATTACAAGTTCAGTATCATGTTATAAGTTCAGTATGATGACAAGTTCAGTTAAGTCAGTGCGCACATGACTCATGTATAAGCAGAGCCAACTGAGCCATTTTAATGGCTATATCAAGTTCCCCACACGTGTAGTTGAGAGCTAGTGCTAGTACTAAATGTCTCCTTATTGTGCAAATAAATCTCCCACACATGTAGTTGAGAGCTAGTGCTAGTACTAAATGTCTCCTTATTGTGCAAATACACATGTAGTTGAGAGCTAGTGCTAATACTAAATGTCTCCTTATTGTGTAAATAAATTTCCCACACATGTAGTTGAGAGCTAGTGCTAGTACTACATGTCTCCTCCGTGTAAAATAAGATCCCCGAATGCTCTTGGTAATTAAATACGTTTTTCTCATGGTTATGCATTTTATTTATATACTAATAATCATAGCATCATGTTCTAAAAATCATGTACATGTATTTTTTTTTATCAGAATGTTACTTCCTTATAAATCATGAACATGTCATTTACAATTCTTTTACAAGTACAAAATTACGATGATTTCATGAAACTCAGTTATGCATTTACGAGAATTTTATTTTATAACAAAAGCTATATGCAGATTATTATTATCAGTATGTATTTCATGATAATTCATAAACAATTCATACATAGTTTACATGCGTACTATGTTATTTTATAAAACTTATCCACTCACTGAGCCTTCAAGCTCACCCTTTTAAATTTATTTTCCTCCCCCAGATAACAGGTTTTTGAGGCCACATCACGTGAGTCCGGAGGCTTAGGATCCATCTATTGTTGTGCAGTCTAGGTTGTTTTCATCTCCTTTCTAGTTTGTCTTAGGTATTTTGACTATTATGTTTTGGACTAACGATCAAAAGTCTGAAGTGGTGAATAGTATGTATCTGACAGTGTATAGCTATGTTTGGCCATGAGCCCCTTTATGGATATGTAAAATTATATGAAGTTTGCTGGATTGTAGAATTCTATATGTTCGAAATGAAGTCTTTTATTGCAGGATAGATAGTTCAATAATTAGGGGAAACTCTGCCCAATTTTTTTTGTAAATTTCTTACACAAAATTTTCAAGTTAAAACAAGGTCAATTTAGAATGTTAGATATTATGTTTCCTCAGGACACGTCACATGCTCTAGTGTTAAGCTGGGGCGGGTCTTGACATAAATGTACTGTGGAAATTTTAAAAACTAAAATGTCGCAAATACATAAATTTAGGAATATCGGTGTTACCCTACCACCTCAATCAAACTTGCAAGGTTAGGTTAACAACAGTTGACTAAACATTTTATAATAAGACATAAAAACCTCATAAATGGTATTTGAACACAACATATTGAAATCCCACAAAACAAAGTTGTGTAAACAAAGGTGAGATTATTATGACTTAGATCAGCAAGTTGACAACGTTACTTTGTCATCTTTGATATTAAAAATTGACCCGTACATGGGGATGATGGATCTACACCAATCAAAGACCAAGAAAGACTGTTAATTGTGCTTAATTACTGACCTCATAATCAGTTTGCCATACTTTGGCACTTACATTGATATTTTTGAACCTTAAGTAAAACCTCTTAATCTTTTGGTAATAACCCAAGAATGCAGACATTACAGCTAGCTGGTCAATTAATACCACAACAATCAATTATTCACAACATATATTTCAAAAACAACTAGAAATGTGTATCAAACTTTTTAACAAAATTGAACCTTACAACTTTTCCTCTTATCTATTTAAAGATAATTATTAAAATGCACGTGTCAAAGTTAGTAGGGATGGTATGAGATATTGATTTTCTAATTAAAACAAACAAATATATAATACATCATCTTTGAAGAGAGAATAAACTTACATTGTAGCATCATCATCAATTGGGCATATATACCACTACTGAAGTGTACCTTCATTGCTTTACTCCCCATAACACTTGCTGTAAAAAGAAGAAGTATGCGAATTTGTATCAGGACCAATAAGTTGAAAATGAAAATAGGCACTAGATGAAAGTTGTCTGTAGAACTTACAGAGAAATCTCTCTGTTAGCAACACTAGCCATTTAAACAAAATGTCCCGAGCTAGCTATTTAATCCTAACATCATTAGAACAGTCAAGTTAAAACTTACAACTATGCCATAGTGCATGCCCAATCATTTGCCAATCTCCTAGGCATTTTGACCAATATCGTCAACTATATCCCAAATGTGATTCACAC
>JARDWI010000040.1:0-16492 GCA_029378325.1 Elaeagnus macrophylla | reverse complement strand
ATGTTTCTCTCCCGAAGTCTTTCCAGGCGCATGCGATTTACGTCATGCAGAACAAGTCGCGCAGCCCTGCCTGTTCGCAACGTCTAGTAGACATCGGATTGTTGGTGGCAGGCATTGGGAAGTTGGATGCTCGAACATCGATCCAAGACATCCAATAACCGGTGGAAGCTTGCATCGGACGGACTGCAAGCGAATGAGGCGTAATGGTATGTCGCCAAGAGCAGGGCAGCCGGTGGAGTAAGGACGGAGAAACCGTTGTCGGTGCATATGTGAGCTAATTTTGTGGGAAGCATCGCCCTCCACCGTTCAAGACACTCGACAGCGTCCTTGTGAATGTGCCTTGTAGATGGCTGCTCGATACTGATGAGTAGATCAACAAGTTCAATAACACTGTTGAAAATGCTGAGTGAGAGCAACGGCGCTCTTCTTCCTGCATGTGAGGGGTCGAGAAAGCCAGACCAAGGCTGCCACTCTTCCAGGCCGTCTTCGTCAATCGTTCCGAGATGTTCCAAATCGCTCCTTCGAAAATGTGGACGCCGTTTGAGCTGGAGAGCTAGCATGCTATCGAGTAAGAAACAGCCATAATAAACATGCTTGTGCCTGGGATTGCCCATAAGTGTTAGTTGGTTCACGCTCTCCAAAACCCTCGAAGCACATCCAACAAGCAGCCATGCTTCTCCACTCTGCCCTCGCGCCATGTTGAACACGACCAAATTGAGAAGCGCCTTGATGCAACCCATGTCGAAACGATCCAGTTCGTTTGGTACCAGGGATTTAGCACTCTCATACAGCTTAACAGGCCTTGCTGACGAAAGAATTTAGCGGATCGTGATTCGTTGTGCTTACTCCGTATAGTGAGGCTACCGCCAAAACACTCCACAACTCGGCATAACAAGCCCGAATCGGGCCGGTTGGATTTGCTGGAGAGTCCTTGTGTAGGGTAGTCGTAGGCGGTCTTCAGGATGTCGTGCTTCTCGCAGATTGGAAGCCAGGATTGAATATTGGCGAAGTAGACCTCCAAGAGCTTCCAGCTGTCTGGCGGCATGGTTGTTGAGATAGTCTCCTCTACTAGTGGTCCAGGCGGTGCTCCTACAAGCTGACCAAGACTTGGAGACTCTATATCGTCCTGTGGGTAGCCAACGTGATCCTGTGTACGGCTAGCATGTGCAGCGAAAGCCTCCTCTACCCCAGAACCCTCATCACTAGTATGAGGTGAAGCTGCCGCAGTCTGTTCATGACGCGAAGTTTCTCCTCCAGATAGCAGCCTGTCAACGTCGGTGTAGAATTTTGCTTTCCGCCATCTTCTGTGAAGCTTGTTCGACTCTTTTGAGTCGCCACGACCCAGCAGTAGCGAAGACGGTCCTCCCTGCACTAGCTTCTCATTGAGGGCAGTTTCGTTTTCGGGATTTTGCTGAAACAGGTACGCAAGTGCTAACTCAAGGGTGCGAATGTAGCCAGGGCTGAATGCCCCTTTTCTTAGGGTTGGCTGTGTACGAGCATTCTCTTGACGTTCCTGAGCAGGTAGAGCACGTTGGTTGTACTCCGTCGCACTTCTCACGAGCGACACGGCATTGGTCACATGCTCGTGAGACTCGAGTCCGTTTAGCAGGCTTCTCTTCCGGTTGAGGTGCGGAACGACGCTTTGCCTGAGCTTGGGCAGGCATGAGCCTGATTCAGACGAAAGGGCGGCAAGTGAGCAAGTACCGAAACTAATCTCGGATGACAAGATTGCCAATGACGTCTCTGCATGGTTCGCGTATTTGTTTTTCTGCTATATAATGAGTAAACACGGCAAAGATCGGTAATAGGCACCGCGAACCCACCGTTTGATCCGTTCACCAGCGCCGCGGGGCTTAGCAGCTGCAGGGCTGGAAATGTATCATCTAGAAGCGACAATTGGCCCGCAGATAGGATTCTCGTAGGTCTTTGAGGCTTGTAAAGGAGTGCAAAGCTGTCGTGCGTCCAGGCGAAGTCGGAAAGGCGCCAAAGACGGGGAAGAAGGCTTATCCGGAACTTGCACTGTGCGGTTGCTCATCTCATCACAACCATCATTCGTCAGCACTCAACCACCATCGCGACATGGCGTCGCGTAAACACGATTGTCGCAACTCTTCCAGCTTTTTCCCGTACGCTCCCGGCTGATTGATTGTCACTGTCTGTATACGACCTTACCATGCATATCCATAGAGGTCGCAGACATACTCGGCTCCGCAGTTTACGCACCTCACCTCTCGCCCTTTGCAGTACAGGAGCTTTGATACAGGCTCAATATCCCGACTTCTAGTGTCAGAATCAAACACCATTGGAACTACAACTTACGCACCCATGGAAGTCTCGACCATGGGTTCTGTGGCCGTGGGGAAGCGCGTCTTTGCGACTCTGGGCGAGGACGATGGAGCCACCAGTGACTTCTACCGCCGGCACCACAGCTCAATCCCAGAGCAAGCCACGACATCCAGGACTACTGGACCCCCGTCAAAGGCGGAAGATTAGCGAAGACGATATGGGTAGGAACAAGCCCAGTACCTTGTTCGGCCGAATACTGACCAACGACAGCCTCGACAGCATCTAGTACCCGTTCCACCTCCCTCGCTACCCCAACGCCCGTCTCTCCTGCAAGCTATCTTCGCCGTGCATTCAAGGCCGATGCCTCGATTGTGCTCCTTGGCATGCCAGGGACTGGCAAGTCTACCTTGGCCGTCATTGCCTCGATGGCGTGCCGACGGCGCGTCATCGACGTTGACGATGTGTTTCAAGAAACGACGGGGTTTTCCACCGCCAAATACCGCAAGCAGTTCGGTGCGGCCAACTACAATCTGCGACAGGAAGAGCTGCTGAGAACTCTCCTCCTTGAACATGATCACGGTGCGATACTGGTATGCAACGGCGTTTCCCTGGAAAGAAATGGACAAGTCTTACTACAAGACTTTGGTCGAACGCACCCAGTAGTCCATGTCCTGCGCGACCTTGCCAGTTTGCATAGTTACTTGGGAGGACTTGACATGCAAAGACTCAACGACATGCTCGCCTTTACCGCACCTATGCTTCGGCGCTGCTCTAATTACGAGTTCTACAACATCTCTGAGGTCAAATCACCAAACAACAACGCGTCGAATGATCAGCCGGTGGCTCCGGCGTTTCTCACATTAAAGAGAGCGCAGAGGACCTTCCTCAAGTACTTGTCACTTATAACGACTCCGGAGCTTCCGCACGAGTCGGTTGGAGCATCCATTCCACCGTTAGAACCCGGTTATCCGCTTTCTGACGTTGCGGACCGAGCTCCGTAGATATACTTGTGCAGTTCAAGTATCTGTGGATGACATATTGGCCGAAGATGCCGATATCCAAAGCCTTGAAGTTGGAGCAGACGCCTTTGAAATCATCCTTGATCTGAGTCAACAACGCCCTATGACCAATCTGATGGACGACGTTAGCGCTTGTGTATCCAAAGTTCGAAGAAGCACCGTAGTTCCCGTCATATATCATGTGCTACCTACTTCGACCTCTGATGGTAGCAGAACTATCTACCTGGAACACGTACACCATGGGTTACGACTGGTACCTGAGTACGCATCTATCGACCTGTCGCTAGATGCCGCTGCACTTGCCGATGTGATAAACAGTCGTGGTACTACCAAGATCATCGGACATTTGCATGCCGACAAACCATGGGATGATCATTTCTGGGTAACACAGTACGAAAAGGCAGTACGTTTAGGTTGCTCTGTCGTACGACTCACTCGCCCAGCATCTTCCATCGACGATGATGTTTCGGTTCGCAGCTTCAGTAGTCGGATGGAAACGCACGAGGCACAAGTGCCAGTGATTTGCTACAACACAGGGCGAGCTGGTCGCCGCTCGACATGTTTCAACA
This sequence comes from Elaeagnus macrophylla, assembly GCA_029378325.1. Classification (NCBI taxonomy): domain Eukaryota; kingdom Viridiplantae; phylum Streptophyta; class Magnoliopsida; order Rosales; family Elaeagnaceae; genus Elaeagnus; species Elaeagnus macrophylla. Next base: position 12,618 of record JARDWI010000040.1, on the reverse strand, counting down.
AATATCTCACACCTGTTGTTGCTGCCTCGAAAAGAGAGAAGACCAACCAGATGGCGTCAACAGCACAATATCCTTACGACTCCTGGCTCACTGCCAGAGAAGTAACACAAGCCCTCTACAGCTCATTTACATTTGATCCAATGCAAATGTACATCATTGGCGTACGCCTAGGATACAGCGTTTCACCGGCGATGCATAATGTAGCGTACGGCGCGTGCGGAATGCCTCACACTTTCAGTCGCATCGAGAGCCCATCTGTGAACAAACTCCAAGAGCTAGTACGCAAACCAAACTTTGGTGGCTCTATTGTTATACAGCCCTTCAAGATGGAGGTGATGGCGTTGGTAGATTCGCTGAGCCAACACGCGCGAGCGATTGGGGCTGTTAATACTGTGATACCCGTACGTCGAAGAAACGAAGACGGAAGCATTCCCAATGACCTCGAACTCTTCCATGAGCGCAACCAGTCTGGTCCGGTTCCAAGCTCTGTATGGAGACAACACGGAGTGGATCGGAATTCGGTCTTGCGTGCGGCGAGGTCTTTCTCCGGCTAATGCAGTGCGTCCGTCGACATGCGGACTAATTATCGGAGCTGGCGGTATGGCGAGGGCAGCTGTCTATGCGCTGTTGCAACTGGGGGTGATGAACATTGTGATCTTCAACAGGACGTACGAAAGAGCCGAGAGTCTTGTCGCGCATTTCTCCCGCCTTACCTCGAGTTCGGCAGATGGTACTACGGCGTCAGCCATGATGCGCCAGAAGCGGCCAAATCTGACGATATTGAGATCGCGCGACGAGGCATGGCCAGAGCACCTCCGGGATCCTACCATAATCGTTTCGTGTATCCCCACTGATCCGATAGATGGAGGTCCTGCAGCTCAATTTACGCTTCCACGGCAGTGGATTCAGAGCCCTACAGGCGGTGTGGTGATGGAAACCGCGTACAAGACATTAAACACGCCCTTGTCGCAACAAGTACAGGACTGCCCGAAGAAGCTGTGGACATATATGGATGGCCTGGACTTTATCCCGGAACAAGCCTTTGCCCAATTCGAGCTGTTCACAGGCAAAAGAGCGCCGCGAAGGGTCATGCGCGAGGAAGTACTGCGGCATGGAGGGATGAACAGGGCAATACTGATATAGAAATGGTAAGGAGGAGGCTCAAAGCCATCGACGACCAAGAGCCATGAGGCTTGCATGATGATACGAAATTTAATGTTGAATGACTCTTGTTATGACGATGTGGTAGCATGGCATTTCAATGTGAAGGTTGCATATGAGGCTCGCGATATACGATTCGGAGCGAGGATCCCTGCGGCGATCTTTCGTGGCGCACGTTCCCAGTGAAAGTCACGACGCGTCGGATGACAACAACTGCACAAGCTAATGCGCCAACCTCTGCGACCACGTCAGAACATAGAATAGCCCCGCATATATTCCGACTCGACGCCGAACAGACTACTATGCTCTATCACGACGGCAGCGTGGCACGGAAATGACAACGCGCCAGCCCCTCCAAGCACTTCCCCCACCGTCGGCCAACGTCGTCAACACACGCTACGCCCACCTCCAACGGCCCGTCACCACCAGAAGCGCCAATGGAGCCGCAGCCATGGAGGCGCAGGGATACGGCCAGGAAGACACGCAGGACGCCGCTTCCGTCGCTCTGCGCTGAGCGAGCTCGAAGACGATGCCGAGGACGATTCGAGAAGCGCATGATCCAGAATGCACGCGACGAGCGGCGGCTGAACCAGGCGCTGGGGGGCAGACCTCAGGCTTTCAAGAAGGCGCGGACCCATCCCCGTGTCGGACTGACGCTGGACAACCTGGAAAGGAACAGCGCGGCAGCTGCTGGAGCGGATGCGCAGGTCAAATTCCAGAGTCCGCCGAGCAGCAGCGGGAGCACGAGGAGCGATCCGGCTCTACGTGCGCCAGCGACATGGGGGAGGAAAGGCCGGACCAACAGGAGCTGGATGCGGACCATCACTTATGAAGAGGAACAAGGGCAACAGCAACCACAGACGCCAGTCCCGGCCGACGACAGCATCCACGATCACTTTGACCAGCAAGACGCCAGCCTGCCACACCGCTCCGTGCCAGACAGCCCGCTCTCGCACAAGGGCACCCCACGCAACGACGAGTCCGCAAGAGTGGGACCTCACCTTCGAGCTCAACGAAGCCTCCATGATCGCATCCACGCCCTACATACCACGAAACACAGTGCTGGACGATATACGGCAGAGGGAGGCCGAGAGCCTCAGGGAGCAGGCGACGCAGCCCTCTCAGCCCTCTCAGTCGCCCAAGAGGAGACTGCGTGCGCGAACCCACTCGTGGCAGTCCATTGGCAAGGCGCAGCCGGTTACGGGCATCGGCAACCAAGACTCGCCCGTGGCTATGTACAGGAGCGTTGAGAGCATAGCTACAGTAGATCGCGAGGTAGCTGCCACGCCTCAGGTTGTCCCCCCGAGACGCATACCGAGCCGAAGAGAAGATTCGCAGGATTTACTGCGACGGCTAGCTAGAGTATCCAAACACTCCAAGCCCGAGACAGGCAGCACCGTCGAGACCAGAATCGGCGCCTCCAGCACAACTGAATACTTCCTCGCAGACGGTGGCGACAGGCACGGCGCAATCAGAGGCTCAATCGGCTTCTGTGGAAAAGGTGCCTGTTCCTGCCCAGGCGCCCAATGAGGCAGCTGCGCCCTCGACCGTTCAGCAAGGAGCAAGACAAACCAAAGGAAGCTGAACGGTCGTCAGAACCAGCGCCAGCGCCAGCACCAGAGGCTACAGGAGATGATGCCCGTAGTGTAGATGCCACACCCATGCCCAAAGAGCGACCTGTCTTGAATCCCAAGACACCAGTGGTAACTGGTGCTTGGGTCGACACACCAGGCCCACGTACTGTACAGAGACCTGCCGTGACGTCGAGGTCACGCTCACGTTCGCCTAGAAAAGCCAGTCCGCCCAGGCAGAGACCATCTGAAAAAGGCTCGGCCCCCGTTGCGGAGGAGCCATCTGAAGCCGTCGCTATAGAGCCCCTTCGTCCACACCTTCCCAAGTCTGCCTTGCAATCTCTTGTCGACGAAGCGAAATCCAAGGGCAGGCGACCGTCGGTAGACTATGGCGACTCAACTATCAACTCTCTGGAAGACCTCATCACTCCATCTGCCGAAAGCCCAATGGAAGAAGATACGCTTCAAGGCCTTCAACTACCAACTGAGACTCCCCGCAATGAAGCAGAACGACAGCGACAACAGGAATTGTTACATCTCCACCGCATGAACGACCGCCTCCGTGCAGCGCGAACCAGCATCCGCGATGCAAGTCGTGGCATGAAGCGCGTCGAAGACCAAGTAGAGCATGTGGAAGAAGGGGAGAATGGCGAGAAGGTCAAAGTGATTAGTCGCACATGCCCTTGCGCGATTGATGGCCATGTTCAGACTTTCTCAATGTGGAAATGGTCCAAGGGTCTGTTTTGGGAACAACGATTGAAGATCCTGCGACAAACGTCAGGCAGTCCTTGGAGAATATGGGGCGGGCTTACAGGCTTGAGCATTTGCTTGATACTTCTTTTCACTTGGTGGATGAGTGAAGAGATCGCTTGGTATGTACTTGGGCGTCTGCCCCTCTTGCGTCAAAGAAAACTTACTGACCTACTCCACAGTGAAATGTACTGCCAGCCCATGTACGCTTACTCGTCGCCTTACCCATTCAGCGTCAACGCAAATGCTCCCAAATACCCCTTTGTTATTCCAACCCTTATCTACCGGACCTTCATCCAAAGTTGGTGGGTTCCAATATCTTCCTTCTTCTCATGGATTGGCGCTACAATGTGGGCATGTTTCTTTGGTTTCGAAGAAGCGCATCTTGTCAACCACAGCGCTAGCCAGACCATAACAAGTACAAATACTATAAAAGAAAACCGCTGGATTAGTGAAGAAGCGGCCAAACTTTTAGAAGAGAAGGGCTGGGATCATAGCATGTTTGAAGATGAAATTTTGCCAGGAGGCCGATGAGCATAGAGAAGCGTCCGGCCGTTGTTGTCATTCATTATTTTCTTTTGTGGCATTGGTTCAGCGAGGGCGTTTTTGTTTGTCAAGGGTCTGGATCGGGAACAGGAGTTGCATACGCCATGATTGTATCACTATGGTAGCGTGTTGGATATCAAGGTGAGCGACAAGGATCTGGTTGGCTTATCCACAGGTCATTGATTGACTGCCGAAGAAATGAAATTATAGCATATCCCACCCTTGGTTTCAACATGATCTAGCGAAAATGAAAAGAAACTTTGTGAACACCATCACCCGAAGAGTCTCCTTACGATTCCGCGCTGGTCTTCCCTGTCTCCTTGGGAAATCCCGTTTCCCACGCCTCCGCTTTCGGTCGCTAACTGGTTGTTCTGTTGTAGCTCCCGTGCAGTTCTTGGGCCTCTTCTTGTTCGTCCTTCAACTCTCGCTGCAGCTTTTTCTTCGCGTGCCTTCGCCTCAGCCATGAGGACCGAGCCCGCGCTCGTATCTTCGGGTGCGCGTTCGCGGTCTCTGAGTTCCAGCTCTAACAACAAAGGGGGAGCACGATGCTTACTCAATAGCGACGTGATGATCGCTCTACTTGAGCAGTCTACCCCAATATATCGCCCGTAGTCAGAGCCTTTATCCAGCATGTCCCTCCAAATAACGGGATCGTCCCCTTGTTTGAATTCTTTCTCTCGTCGTTCGGCTTCGGTCGTTGGTGGACCGTATGGCAACGTGTCCCACATCGTTGATACAATCGCCAGGTGAGAGTAGAAATGCTCACCACATATAGATTGCAGCAGGAGGAGGTTCAGTCGCAACGTTCCGGTCAGACGACGTTCCTGTATAGGGTGAAGGTAGACTACACTGCAATGTGGTGCTGATTCTGACGAAGAAAACTCACGATTTCAGAAAGGATCTCTAATCCTGGTCTGATCGTATCGTCAAAAACCTGGTGTGTCGATAAGATGACCGACTGGTTTTGACTCACATCGCATTTCCATGCACGACAAATCCTGGTTTCTGGATGGGGTCAAAGGTGTAACTAAAGATTAAGTATGAGATTTTACCAGACGTTACATCGTGCCCAATGACTACAGGTGAGCCTGTGACTGTGGCAATGAACAAGGACTTTCCAGCTCCTGTCGGTCCCAGTACTAGGATGCCAGTCTTCTCTCTAGAAAGAAGGGTTAGTTCTCTACAGGCCTCGAATCAATCATGTTTGCAGACCAGGAATTCTTACGAGATTTGGTAACGGCATTGTCGTGACGGGCCATCTGCTACATGCAGAGTGATGTGCGTTGTCCGGGTCGGCACGTCACAGGTCATAGATCCAAGTGAAGGTGTCCTGATAAAATTGTAAATAACTCTGTGGTCGTCGATACTTTCATTCAATGCTCCATCGCAAGCTACCAAACAGCGTCTTCCAGGCCTAAGACCATGAGCAGCCATCCTCTCATTGCAGTTATTGGGGTGAATGGCGCTGGAAAATCGACATTCATCAACGTCGCATCCGGCAGGAATGATCTTGGAGTGGGACATGGTATTGAAGCATGTAGATAATGCACCACCAATAGTTGTGCCACTCACTAGCTGACAGGCATCTAGGCACGCAGGACATAACACCGAAAATCTGTTTTAGTCGACAATGCATGGGTTAATCTTATCGACACACCAGGCTGGGACGACACATACCGTACTGACACAGATATACTCACTCTTATAGGAGATTATGTGGGGAGGACGTTTTAGCGCCGGTCAGCTGTTGCAGGGCGTGATTCTCCTTCAGTCGGTGGATGGCATACGCGTATACAGAACCGAACGCAGGCGGAACAGATTATACGAGAGAATCTGTGGAATGGACGTGTATCGTAGTATCGTGGTTGCTACCACGATGTGGAGTACCGTGGTTGGACCAAGCCGCTGCTGACCAACACGTTCAGCAAAGGATTGAATCACCAGAGTTTTGGGATTCTATGGTCCAAGGCGGTCCTTTCGCAACAAGCCCGCCCTTTCAGCTCCAAACAGAGCTTGTGGGCAACGGTTACTACCTTTCGACTACGTCAGTCGGGATACAACTCATCACAGATATCAAGGCCATGTATTTAGAGACACGAGCCGTATAACGGAGCTGGAAGAGGATCTTCGGAGGACTGCTGCAGACAATGCTGCCATGAGAGCTAGGCTGGAGGGAGATCTTAACGATCTCATCGAGAAGCTGAAAAAGGCGGAAGATGATATCGAGAGACTCAAGCAACGAAGGGTGAGTTTTGCACGGATCTCTCTGTCTACCTACTGACGTTGTCCAGAGATGTGTGATCTTGTAAATCACGATCGATCGATCATGGCGCCTTTAGCTCAAGATACTACTCGTGTCTCTTCTAGATTCTATATCGAACCCGTGCTTTGATGGGTGGGATAATTGTATAGTTTCTGGTGATTTGCTGGAGCGTCCCGAATGCAAGGGCGTGCACTTCCGTGGTATCGTGAGCAGCGCTACTCCGAGGCACATGATGCTGTGCGCTCTTTCCAGACCTTGCCTTCTTTCAGCTCCAAGCTATACAAGCCGCCATGTGTAGATTGCTCAGCCAGAGTTTAATGATGAGCGACAGACGCCAAACTTCAGGCCGTGTGGACACACCATCGCGCCGCTACCCCAGTCTATTGGCGCGCGCCCCTCGCTTCTAGGCAAGCTTACTTCTGCATCTGGCATGGTGTCGCGGACTCCAAACATGTGCTACCCCAGACATCCTTGCAACAACCCATCTGAAACATGCTGATTGGTTTCAAGCACCGCCCGCCAATCCTCCCACAAACCCAACCATAGATAGGCTTTTTGATCTGGGATGTCGTTCGCAGGATTAGGGCCGGACTTGGAACGCGTACCTTGTGGGTTTACGGTGTCTCAGTGTGCGGCGGCTTGTGGGGGCTTGACATGATGGTTAAAAGGCGGAGGGGCTCGCTGCTGCGCGAGAGCAGGTAAAAGCAACGTGAATCAAGTCTAACAACTTGCAGACGTCGCGGTTGTAACACTATTCTTATCCTTCGAGCGCGGGCCGCACAACACTTTCATTCACTTCTTATTGACGAATACGTCGCATTCGCGCCGTAATTTGGGGTCGAACAGGATTACTACTACACAGTCTTATCGGCCGCCCTCGCTCACGACTGTCAGCTTTGCTCTCTGGCGGACTTCTAGACATATCATACTACAGTCTTTAGCCAATCGAACGGTCGACGGCCAAAATGTTCGTCGCGACTATCAAACTCTTCTCTTTCCTTGTAAACCCTGAGTTTTGGACCAGAACCGGCTTCTTCGTCGGCTACATTCTCGCCTTCCTCCTTGTTCTAGAGGTCGTCCGTCTAGCAAGCACAGATGCCAATCGCAAAGAAGTGGAGAAGATACTAGACGCGTATGCCGCGTCAAGAAACGATGTGCCTGTAAGAAGACGCCCAGAAGAAATCGAGGCGAAGAAGGTGGTGCAGGTATCTATCGACGAACTGGAGGACATGGAGAGAAGAAGTGTGGCAGCAGAGAAGGAAAGGACACAACAACTACAAGGAGCACGAGAACGGACACGTACACCTAGCCCTGCAGTGGCTCGGACGCCAGAAACCAAGCATGGTGAGGAGAAGCACAGACGTAGGGCGACGTCTACCTCTGTATCTCCCCACACCTCCTCTCAATCGTATTCAAATCCTCAGACCTCTTCCTCGAGTCCAACTCGCCGTCTAAGGAAGCGTAGCGATACGCTCAACTCCTCCAGCAGCGCAGAAGTCAGAGGTGCTGCTACACGGAGACGCAGGGAGACTTCGCCTACAGAGACTAAGACTCGGGAGTCTAGGCATGCGAGTCCGACGCTGAGATCAAGAAGTAAAGAGGCGAAGATCTTGGGTGGTTCGTTGGGGAAGATGCTTAGGAGTAGGGGATGAAGTCAAGGGAGAAGTCAAATCGCATCTCAGGCGTTTGTTCACGCGCGTCACTCATGACTTTACGAGGGATATGTAAATCTGAAATGTATAACACTTGGGTATCTTTTTGATATCGTCTATGCCGCCCAATCGTACTGCGTTCTTCTGTGTTCAAGCTCGACGACATGTCGAGGCTAAGCACCAGCAATGTCATACATACCCCCAATCTCCCTTTCAAACACCTCGAATCCACACCTTCGTCCTCGAACATCTTCTTCACTTTCTCCGCAGCTGCAACCTGCCTCTCTTGCGTAAAACCGCCGGGCGCATTACTTTCGTACTGGATGAGCTCGACCCACCGGAAGAACAAGCTCTCCTTGCCCATAGCCGTGAGCCGTTCTTTAAACTGTATGACCTTGTCCCTCGCTTCCGTTTCCGAGCCTTCGTCAAGCTTTGCGCATTCCCAGACAGCCCATTGTCCATTCTCTGTCTCAGGGTCGCGACGTAAACGAAGACGCTTTTGCGGAGGTGATCAAGCGTAATGTCCTTGCGATCAAGGAGTTGCGTTGCAGCGACCATGCCAAAGAAATCCAGATCAAAGTCTGCATCCATGAGTAGGTACCCGTCTTTTCTCTTAATCTCGACTTGTCAACCGCGGGTAGAACTCTGGTCTTGAAGAAGGGATTGTCCGCTCCGGCCCGGCCACTCCCGCCCTCGGCCTCTCCAAGCAGGTCTTTCGCTCCCCAAGACTGCTCACTCTCACATATACTTCGTCGTCTCTGAACCCCACGTTCCACCGCCAGCTCACTGGGTTGCCTGGCTGCTCCACAAAGAAAGTGTATGGCCAGAGTGCCACGAAGCGGAACAGCAAGAAGTCCAGCATGAACATGAGCATGCGTTTTCCCACCCTCCATATCAAAGTCGCCCATGGTGTGGTGGCCCAGTATATGGTGGTTTCGTTATGGTTTCCGAGGACGGAGAGGATAATGGCCCAGTAGTGGGGTCCGATTGCGTACAGGCGCCATAGTATAAGCGCGAGGATGGTCGTGTTCAGGAGGACAGGGACGGCGAATATACGCCGTTTGAACCATGCTGGATGCACATCGACGTGTGATATGTATACAAGCGAGCGGTCAAAGGTGGAGAGGAGGGTGTCGAGTTCGGCCGGAGCTGCGGTGAAGGGCTGTGGGATGGCTTTCTTGGAGCTAGAGTTGGCGGGCTTGACCGCACGTTGCTTGGACTTCGGCGGCATTATGATAGACTAGGAAATCGCGGAAAACTACCACAGGGTTTGAACGAAGCATTGACCGGATTGCATGTGGCACACGTTATTGTTGGGCATGACATAAAGTCAAGTTCGACCTCATTCCAAGGTTCCGACAAGTTTCACGCGCCGAAAATCTGGGGTAGCTGCCATCAGCCACACACGACACCTCAGGACAACCATTGCCCACCTCACAAACGACAACTCCATTCCCCCTGGCTCGACAACAGGGGAAACATCCTAATCCGGTCCTTCATGCAAGGGCGACACCATCTTTCTTCGACTACCTCTACAGTTTCACATGCAACTTCTATTTCAGGATAAAAGCACAATCGGTCTTTTATTCTGCAAAACACCCGATACACGCATCATCCACCACCGTGCCCCAGATAGTGGTCCGTTTTGGGTTCATCTGGTCGGAGCTCGTTTGACGTTTTCGCCGATCCTCCACTCAGGAAGGGACTGTTGCAGATCTCCGGCATCACTGAGGAGACCCGGGTACTACCATCAGCCTTCGATAACGTCAACATAGAGGCGCCTTATTGAGGCACAGCAGACTACACTGAGACTCAGGCAATGCTCTTATTCAAGGAATAGCATGTCTTACATACTGCAAGATGTGGCAGCTCCTGGACACCATAGACAGGAGGCCCGACGAGAAAAAGCATACTATGCGTTGAGAATAGCAAAGTGTTAGATCAGCGGAATGATCGCTCGCGTACCACGGGTGCGGTAAGTATCCACTCTCCGAAGAAGCCGGCACCCCGATTTAGTGAAGGCGTTGTGCTGCCCACATCTAAGCACGGCTGCGGATAGGCCGCGCACACCATATGGAACCATTGCCCATCCAATTAGAAGCAGACATGGAATCTTGACTGCATACTCGTCATCTGGTTTGCTTATCTGGGCCTACTGGTGCCCTGCCCTAAGCGATGCATACTATCGTCTAGACCGCAGCAGTCGAGTGGTCGTAGAACCTGATATACACCACCTCTTTCCCGCCTCCAACGTGGAGCTTTTTGGGTCCTCTCCAACCTCCTCTGCAGCAAACGTTTCATACGTCGAACATCAAACAGGCAAAGATGTCTTCGCAGCAAGGAACCCAGGGTCCTCCAGTGAGTGATGTCAACTTCAGCCACCTGCTACGCATAACTAACCATACCCAGGCTGGAGCATCTGGGCAAGCTGACGAGGCCCCCCGTATGCACCTCTGAATGCCGGCTTGGGTGGAACACCTATGATCGTGCCTGATGTGCCTGTCTCAGTCGTTTTACTTATCCTATACCTCATGTTTGGTATCATCCACATCAAGATTCTGAAGGGCAACAAGGGTCGCGGGCATAAGTTCATATTCAATGGCGCTATTCTTGGTATACTCCCACCACACCTCCGATTGGTATGGCGGCGACTAACATGCCGCAGGTCTCTGCAAGATTCGAGTCATTACAATGTCCTTGCGGATAGCATGGTCCAACTATCCTAGGAATGTCGGTCTTGCTATCGCAGCGAACATCTTCGTCTACATCGGTACCATCATCTTGTACGGTGTGAACTGGTTCTTCGTCCAACGCGTTGTCCGCGCCCAACACGCACGTCTAGGATGGTCAACACCGTACCGCATCTTCCACAGAGGCGGGCTTGTCGTGCTGGTAGCTACACTGCTCATGCTCATTGTCAGCCAGATATGGCAGTTCTTTACGCGCAACCAAAGTAAACTCGATGCCTTCCACGTTTTGTTCGTCATTTGCGCAGACGTATTTCACCATATTCTGCGTCGCACCAGCTATTCTCGTCGGCGTCTCTCTCCTCATCCCACGAACAGAAATTGACAAGTTTGGTGCTGGCCGACTGAGATATAAACATCACCATCCTACTCATCTCGGTGTCCCTCCTCTCGATTGGACAGATATTCAGATGCGTATTGGCTTGGATTCCTGCAATCCCATTGGTCGATGTCCAGCGCGGCATTGTCGAGTTACCATGGTACTTGAGCAAGGGAAGCTTCTACTGCTTCAACTTTGTTACTGAGATCCTCGTCATCATCATGTTCGCTGTAGTCCGTGTCGACCTACGTTTCTATGTGCCAAACGGAGCAAGAAAGTCAGGCGACTATTCTAGAAGTCGTATCGACCTGCACGACGAGAACGAGAAGAATCTACCTCTCCCAGCGCCCGTACTTCCTATTTCAATGCTGCAACCGAACGACTCAAACCAGACATTGCACAGATATCAGTCCTCAGTGTTCGAGGATACACAGACACTAGCTGATTCGCTGCAATACCTCACTCTACACTAGAAGTGGATGACAAGACAGGCAGCTGGAAAGTCAAGCGCCTCTCGGGCGATTCTTCGAGAAGTCGGCATACCCACCATTTCATTCGCGACCTCCTCTAAATCGACGCTAAACGACAAGACTCCGCGCGCCGAAGCCAACGTGCCTCCAGTTCCTGAGCTTCCTGCCGAGTGGCCATTGCCAGCTTCTACCCCACCGCCGAATGCAAGCTCCGTTTTGGAGCATACAAACCCGCCCTCGCGCCGAGCTACACCACAACGAGAGACCTACGAACTTGAGCATCACCAGTTAAACGAGATAGACGTAGGTGATGCGGTGACCGACGCCCTAGCAAAGTTGGAGATGAATAGTGAAGACCAAAATCTAGCCTTGCGACACCACCTCCAAGATCACATCGAAAGTCTCCAGTTCAGGTTTATACGCCGACTCTACCCTCTACAAACGATGGTCGCTCACCGTCTCGAAATGCCCGCAAGCGAGTTTACCTTTCCACAGAAAGAGGTCATTCGCAGTCGCGCGAAATAGCGCTAACTCTCAGGGGGGTCGAAGAACCCCTGCTGTCGAAAAGATACCCGAAATTCCAATTCAAAGGCCTACGGAGTCGTCGATCAGACCTCCTCACCGCCCCAGTCCGGCAAGAAGTCCTAGTCTGGAGATTATCTCACTACTCAACCACATGAGTAGCGATTCTACTCGAATCGTAGGACGCATCGCTCCAGCGAACACGTGCTGCCTCAGTCGCAGGATCAGAGGAACCCAAGACGCCCAAGACTCCTATCACCCTGTCACACCCGCTTCCTACATGATGACACGACAGACAAGTTCAAAGTACAGTACTGATAATAGCTCGACGAGCTCCGATGCAAGAGAGCGAGAATTGGCGAGGGAGAATTCCGTCGTTTCAGCTCAGAAACGCCGCTCAGGTACTGATGCAGCGGTGCCCACGAAATCATGACTTTCATTAATCTCTAATGGTTATCCATTGTATATCGACACTTGACTGGTGCCCTAGCAATTTGTACCTATGGTGCGCTACGCATACAGTGGTCCATACACCGTTCCCTATCGAACGTTTTCCTTCTTGTACATACCTACAACTCAGATCTGAGAATTTCCTATCCAAGTCTCTTAGGCGTCTA
>JARDWI010000039.1:0-18088 GCA_029378325.1 Elaeagnus macrophylla | reverse complement strand
AAACCTCTCTCGAGTAAAATTTTCGTAGATACAGAGACTACCTTGATGTGTGCGCTTGATAGCTCGAAAACGGTCTTCTGCAGAGAACGTGTGGGAGGTATTGGAACTGAGTAGAATGATATACAAACACATAAAGCGCTGGTTACCGGCCGTAATCAAGCTCAATCATCACGCTCTCGGACAGTTTCGATCGGCCTCAGTGGAAATTGAAGCCCCCCAGCATTGTATCGAAGCCGGTGCACCATCCCATCGTAGACGAGTTTCCCTGGATCTCAACACCGCTCAAGTTACTTCCTTTTGCTTCATCTTTGTACCCCGGCTTTGTACCCCAGCTTTGTACCTCGTCTTTGTGCATCAAAACCATCGTGCACTGCTCACCTTCTATTTTATACCGCTGATCGGTCCGTCTGACCAAGTTGCTCTCTTCGGCGCCGAACAGCACGGTCCCCGATCTCGACATGGCAGCCTTACCACGGCAGCACCCGCGAATCGCAGTTGACCCTCACGCCCAGCGCCCCATGATCCACGTCTCGCGTCTGATGAACCCTGACGATCACACTTCTCCATCATCCTCTCATGTTTTTGCATCCTGTTTCAACTCCATCATCACGTTCACGTTTGGGCCAGCGTCCCGCTTTCATATTGTGTTCCACAGTGGCAAATCGATCCCTGACGTCTCGAACGCCACTCGTATGCTTCTAGACTCCGCGCAGGGCCTCGGGACAAAATGACACCATCGACCGATCGAGATCGCGCTCCTTGTCCTCCTGCAAGACCCCTCGGTCCAGGCGCCGCGTGAGTTTGACACGAGACGTGACTTCTCAGGCTGTTATGTGCGTGGGCTCCACGCATGAGCAGGGTCTGGTAGCTTCGCCGCATTCAAAACGTAGCTTTGCCGCAGTAGGCCGTCGACGAAAGCGTATGAGAAGCTGTGCGCCGCCGCGCAAGATACGCCTTTGTTGCATCCGCTGGTAGACTGTACCACACCCCTGGAAGCCATGTTGGAGAGCGCCAGAGGACTGCCTGTGTCCCTGCCAGGCGAGATCAACGCAGCAACACGGTATGCGCTACATCATCGAATCTAGACCTCCTTGCATGCACTGACAGCATTCAAGGACGTTGCATACCAACCTCAACCGTCTGATAACGAGTCGTCTCCCACTCGGCCTGCCACCACACACCAGCGACTCCACCCTCTATGCAACAGGGCTTGTCCACTTCGCACACATATATCTCACGTTCGAGAGCCTTTGGGCAGATCTGATCCGCGATCATGCTCGCCCTGCCTCGCCGTGTGCGTCGACAACCGAACCCAGTCCTTCGAGTCCGACAACTTCGCCGCTCCTGTCCTATCTTCTAGTAAACCCCTATGATTCGCCCGCCCTCTTCACATCTACACTCGGCGCACCAACACCGCCCTCGCCACAAGTCGCCTCCTTCCTCTCCACATTGCGCCCACGAGGGTTACCGCGCTCCGGGCGACTGAAGAAGGATCTAGAGTACCTTCTTGGTCTGCATTCTACAGATCTCGAGGTACTGTTGCCAAGTATCCTGGCGACAAAGTCGCTGCGTTCTGCACGCACATCCGTAAAGTTGTACATGAGAAGCCATGGACACTGGTGGCTTATGCGTGGTGTTTCTACATGGCCGTCTTCTCTGGTGGAAGGTGGATCAGAGCAGGAATGCTGAGAGCCGGTGAAGACTTCTGGCCGAGTACGAAGGAGGATGGGATAGGTCTGGAGGAGCGTGGGCTGTCGTTCTGGCACTTCCCTGGCCTCCATTGATGGTGAAGATATCAAGGCTGAGTTCAAGTTGAGGCTTGAAGAGGCCGAGCAGCTTTTTACAGATGATCAAAGAATCGACGTGATCGAAGAAGCGAAGAACATCTTCCAGCTGTGCGCCGAATTGGTCTTTGAGCTGGACGACATGGTTGGCTCGGCCCGGGCTACAGCACCTCAGGGCGAGAACGCTGTCGCTCAGATCCCGAAAGAAACGCCAAGCGAGAAGCAAGTGTTTATCGAACGACCTGTCGAGCAAGGTAGTGCTCCTACCTCTGTCAAATCGCTCACTGCGTTGTTGCGGCGACCAGAGATCACGAGTAGTTTGGTGGCACTTGGTGCCTAGTCTGCGTTGCACTTCTACCGACATTGGATGTTCAACTGCGCCAGGACTGGTAATGGTAATGGGTTCACACACGAACTGGATATCGAGCTTTTTATTGCGCTGCATTGGGCAGGCGGTAATATTGGGAGGGTTTTGGTTGTTCGTCCCGTCTTATGTTGTTCTTGAATGTGCATGGCAAGGAGCAAGATACCCTAGACGCAATTTGCAGCGAAGACCTATTCAGTACACGCAATCCATTCTTCTGTTGTTCGACTATCTCGTTAATTGTTAACATTCGTCTGCTGGATATCGTATGATTTCGCTCTCGCTCTTCTGGAGATCGAAGCACGTGCCATGCTTACTAAAGCGAAGTCTTGCACAGCCTTGCGTATCATCTCTTCGCAGCCACATCGGCAGTTGCCCCTGTTGCATCAATCAGTCATGGCAGAACATCCGTCATTCACGCTCGCTGGCCTCCGTAAGCATGTTACAGCGTTCTAAAACCCATGATCACGAAGCTGATGATGATTGCAGTTTCGGTAGGCGGAACAGCCGGCTACCTCCGCACGCGCTCAAACACCATCTCTTATTGCAGGTCTTGTGCTGGGTGCCTCATACGGATACTCCGGTAGGTTATTCTCAACAATCACCTTGCAGCTGATCATGACTAACAACGCTGCAGGCTACTTGATAAAGGAGAACAAGGACTACGGCACAGAGCTGGCCCTGGGTAACAGCGTGGTTCTCCTCGGATCTGCAATTCCAAGAATCATCAAGACGGGGGGACGAGCACCTGTGCCGATTGCACTCGGAGCTACGGGTCTGCTTGCTACCTACTACTACCAGAAGAAGGTACGCGAGTTCAGGTACGGCGTGTGAGCGATGTCGAGACTATATCACATGTAATATAGTGTACTTTATCCACAACGCTGTCAACACAATTTTTCACCGGCTGTCGCCCTTCCGGACATCCAGAAAAGGCGCGCAGACATGAACCATGATGCACAGGCCCAGTTGTCACTCAATCGCTTTCACATCGTCTTCGCCCTTTCGCAGTAGCCTTGCTTTCCTGCACGGATATGATGCTGACCTATTGCCGGAGGCAGCTCCGTGACCAAAAAGGCACAATAAATCGGCACCTTCACCCATTTAAGTTTTTCATTTTCTTAGATCTCTTTGCTATAGCAAGGAAATATGCACCTGAATATTGTTGTTCACTTCCTAATCATGTTAGTTCCGGAAGTAGCCATATCGTGAGGTGAGACCCGAAGTTGCCGCGTCGCCGATCGACGAACTACGACTTCCCGTGTGGAAGATCGCTCGTAAAGACGGAAGCTTCAGCGATCAAGACAGCTTGTTCAGAGTCGCAATCAAGCCTTAAAGACGAAGTTCAACGAGACACCGGTGACGATGGGACGAAATGATTAGCTGAGAGACGCGATCCTTGCGTTGCGGGCTGCGCGTATTCGCCATAAAATCTTAGGAGCAGTGACATTCACTAGGGGAACGAGTCATGAACAATATGGGGTCGATTTAGAGTTTCAAGCAGAACACCAGTGCCTGCACTGCCGGGTGAGGGCAGCCCGCACTAATGCCCAAGCGTAAACCTCAAAAGGGTCAGAGCAGACAGATCTTCAACATGTCCTTCTGCCCAGAAGGTGCGATGTGCAAGGTACGCGACTCAGAGTGGAGGGACAGCGTGGATCTTATACCCATCTGATTACACTACTATAACCGAAGACATGGTAGGGTTGCTCAGTCCACGCGATGAATGCGCGGACCTGTCAACTCAAATCCTTTCGGCAGGACGCCCTTGGTGCGAGAAAGCTACGATTCGCTCTTCGGACCCGATATGATGGGCCTTGGCTCGATGTCGAGCAAAGATGCAGGGTAGCAAAGGTTACTGAACAGGGCTTGCCACACCCTGTACCTTGCATCGTGCATGGCGCATGTCTGCACGGCGAAAGGGGCCTTACTCATGGACTATCGATGGACCTCAGCCTTGAGATATAAACCTATGGAACAGGCGTAATCTACATCGCTCGAACTGTCCATTTTGAGACCTTCCTCCGTTACCAAAGTTTACAGTCATTCTTTTCACAATCAGCAAAACAACAATGGCGATCGGACATCGTGCCACGGAGCTGATCCAGGTATGCATCTATGAGACTTTTACAAGGACCATGGCTGACCATCGTTCGCAGATTGAGATAGCATTCCAGTGCATGGCCTGGGTTGCTATCGCTTTAAGGCTCTATGTGCGGACATTTATCGTCAAAGCCTTCGGCTGGGATGATGGGTGGATGCTGTTTGCCCAGCTGATGCATACCATGAATTCAACCTGCGCCATCGGAGGCGCACTTACCGGTACTGGCCGACTCATGAAAGATCTCACACCCGGCGGCATGATGATGGCACTCAGGGTAGGCGATCCTGTTGAATCTCCATACCAAATATTGTTTGATACTGACCTTCTTAACTTAGTTCTGGTGGATTTGTTACTTCTCATACTGTCTATGTATGATCGGTGCTAAGGTCTCTGTTGGCCTTTCGCTACTCCGCTACACGCCCGTAACCCAGAAGGCCTATCGCTTCATCACCCACGTTGTCATCTATACCAGCGTTGTGATGGGCTTGATCTATGGTCTGTTGGCTACCTTGCAATGCAACCCGGTGCAGTACTTCTGGAGACGAGCCCTGGGTGAAACTGGTACTTGCCTCAGCATGGACATCATCATCGCTTTCACGTATGTGATGTCTGCCATCTTCGCCGTCTGCGACTTCAGCTTTGCCCTGCTGCCGGTCTTCCTGATCAAGGGTCTGAACATGAGCCGCAACTCGAAGATTGCCCTCATCCCTATCTTGAGCATGGCATGCATGTAAGTAG
Source organism: Elaeagnus macrophylla (assembly GCA_029378325.1). Taxonomy (NCBI): domain Eukaryota; kingdom Viridiplantae; phylum Streptophyta; class Magnoliopsida; order Rosales; family Elaeagnaceae; genus Elaeagnus; species Elaeagnus macrophylla. Next base: position 13,098 of record JARDWI010000039.1, on the reverse strand, counting down.
TCTCCGTCTTAATTGTCGAAAGCGTAAAGCTGATGACTGCATAGTGCAAGTGCAGCGGTTCATTGTCCGTCTCGCCTATGTTCCCACTTTCAGGGACCCCGAGTTCCTTTACGCCACTGTCCCTATTGCTATCTGGTCAGAAGTCGAGATGAGCCTTGCTATCACTGCTGGTTCATTGCCAACCCTTCGCCCTCTCTACCGCGTTGCTGCCCAGAAGTTCCAGCTGGAAGACTAGCTTCTTTAGCAATCGTTCCAGATCATACGAATCTATGAATCCTCCCGCGTCTAAGTTGACCCAGACGATTGGCAGCGCCGCCATCAGCAGGAAGGAGTCGGCTTTAATCTTGTTCAGAGTCCGTGCGCAAGATCGTGAACGTCGAGAGCGAGGAGTTCGTGCTCGAGGACCAAAGGCCCTTGACTGGCGGCAATTCATGGGTATCACCCAAACCACACACGTACGAATCGATTATGAGGATGACAGTAAAGTCTGAGTTTGACGCATATACCCACACGTTGAAAAGGTCTGATGAAGTAACGACGGAGATGCATTTGGTAGATTAGGATATCCTTGTAGGAACACCCCAGGCATGCATCGCCATAATATCTACAGCTCGTGAAGTGCTCGGCCTCCGTGCAAAACATGAGGTTCCACAAGTTGCAGTGCAACAATGTAAGTCGCGACTTTTGCATGCTTGTCATTGGCCCGATGAGCCATGTCGACCAGAACGTTAGACCGGCGGGTCCACCCTCCCCACCGGGACGATCATTATACCAACTATGTCTGCTGGACAGACAGTACGAAAGTACTTGAATCGAGTCGCATGGCGTTACAATGACCACTCAACAGGCTGCTTCAAACACGTTCTTCTCGAAGCCATCGAACCGGTCGATGTAGTACATTCTGTGCTCCACAGTCCTCAGCCTCTGCGAAAGACTGTCAGACGCGAAAGGATGATGGAACGATCAATATGTGTCATGCTTTCGGGTAAGTAGCACGACTCAACGCTGGAGATACCACTGCTGACATATCGCACAGATGCTTGACAGTCGATTTCATCGTTCCAGTCGCCTTTGGCAAGTCGTTCGATCTCCTCCAAACTCGTCCGGATGCGCTTTGTTCAATGCTCCGTCACTACAAGGCTTCTATACGGTTGCCGAGTCTTTCTGAGACCTGAAATACAACGCGATCATACGATGGATGGCTCATTCCAAATATCCTAACCTCCGCAGCACCTATGTTGAGCGGTCTGGGATCATACTTCCATCGCCTGAAGTGCATCACACAAGATATCATCGGCATGTTCAAGAAACAGAGAGCCACCGAAGAAAATCTAGACAATGCAATCATCTTCGACGAAGTGCCGGACGTCAACGACACCGAGCTGCTGACGGAAGCGATCGACATTTGCTGGCAAGATCAAACACGACTGCGATGACATTGTCAGTTGCTCCTGAACAGCTGCTCAAGGCATTTGAAAGGTTCGCTGGACGGTAGGAAGAGTTTTGAAACAAACATTCTGGAGACTAAGCAAGACGATGATCTTATCAAACTCGAACAACTCCTGTATTTGGTATGTTGTCCAGGTGTGAGAAGCTAGCGCTGACATGACGAGTCTGCTTTCGTGTAGGAAATTCCTCTGCTAGAACATGGCTGTTCCTGGACGGTTGCCACGTGCAGTCTCGAAAGCGAGTTCTGGAGCGGAATCGCTAATTGTTGATGGCAAGAGTGAGTGTAAAGTGTCCGGTTGTACGTTCTCTACTAACCGTGTTAGGATGTATTGCAGCAGCGAGCTTAGTAACAATATAGGTAGGTAGTAGTAAGATTAATCTATACTGTTCTATTCTATATTTACCTAGGTTAGGTCTTCCTACTTGCTTTGCGCTAGCGTTTAGGCTCGCTAGCGCTGTTATTAGTCTTATAACCTAAAACTTACTCTAACTAAGCAGCCCTTTTATACTTATAGAGGTTACTCTACTATTAGCTCTGTTACTTTCTTCCTTTATTATTACTAAGTACTATAGTTATCCTCTAGGTTCTAAGAATAAGTTTAAGTTACCTAGTATAGTAAAGTTATTACCCTAAGTAGTTCTAATAGCTATACTAGTTAAGTATAGAGTAAAAGCTATCTTAAAGCTAGAGCCTAATATATAGGCACATAGTAGTATAGAAGAGAGTAATAAGAACTACTTATATCTAGTAGGCTAGACCTACTAGTATAGAGCTTATAGATATATAGGCTAGTTTCTTAGTATAATCTAAAAAGAAGAGAGATATAGTTTTAATACTATCTAGTATATATTAGTCTACTATTATTATATAATTAATCCTCTATAATAATATAATACTTATACAATAATAGATAATAGTTTATAATATACTCTTTACTTTTCTTAAATTATCTACTAATAACTTTTTTATATCTTCCTTATTAACCTATTTATTATAATAACTTAACTAGCTTAACTATTTTACTAAGTACTAGACCTCTTTCTTAGTAAATTCTTATCTATAACGGTTTTTACTAATATATTAGTCTCTAGGCGCATTATCTTTATCTAGCTGGATAGAGCCTAGTAGTAACTCTAGATTATCCTAATAGTAATAGAATAGGTGTAATAGGCTTAGCCCTAAGTATATAGAAGTATATACTAAACCTATATACATAACTATAGGTTATAGCTTAGCACTTTATTATCTCTTATATAAGAAGAGATAAACTCTTCTTTCTTTTCTACCTTTCTCCTTCTATAGAGTAGGACAAATATATACTTGTTAGAAGGCTACTTTAACTCTTAATAATAGGCATAATTAAGATATATAGAATATAAGATAGATTAAATATTATAGATTGTAGTATAAGTTAGTATACCTATATTCCTATCTATTTTTTACTTATAAAAGATCTAATATATTATAGTATAAGCTTTCTACTAGGTAGGTATAGTAATGGGTGTTTTATCTTAAGATAGACTAGATCTTCTATACAAAATCTTTAGGGCCTATATTAGCTATTATAGTATATTTTACTAATAATTTAGTATATTCTTCTAGCTAGTTTTTAGACCTTTATATATTTTAATCAACTACTTAAATCTTTATATAGCTTAGGAACCTTTACTACTACTAAACGCTTTTTAGTTAAGCTATAGGTACAATCTATAGTAAGTATATAAAAGGGAATTATTAATTATTAGCTAATATAAATTAATATAAATTTCGATATAGAAACTCTACTAGTAGGAGGAGCACTATATAGTGCCTAGTTATTACTACTATTTATATATATATATATATATATATATATATATATTACTATAATACTTAGTCTTAATACTCTATTTATATAATATTTTGTAGGTAGAATATAGTAATAAGCTAATAGTTTTAATATATGTTATTATTAAGCTATATAATATTACTAAAGCGTATAGCCCTATTAATATTATATCTATTATAGTCTAAGCCTCTTTAAACTCTTAATTAGCTTTCTAAGACACTTAAGAAGAATCTAGATAAAAATTAATAAGCGCCTTTAGTAGCTTTACTATAGTACTATTACTAACTCTACTACTACTACTACTACTACTAATAACTCTACTACTAACCCTTACTATACCCTTAACCCTAGGTAAGATCTTTAAGAAGAGAATAGCTCTTACTTAGCTCTATAGGCCTATTAAAAAGAACTTAGGCAAGTAATAGTATCTTATAGGTTATTATAAGCTGTACTAACCTATTATAGGAAGTTTGTTTCTATATAGCTAATACCTCTATTAATATTCTAGTACTATTAATTCTAAAGGTAACCTATGTACTAAAGACTATTCTAAAAGTTAAGATAGAAGTAAGAAGGCTACTCTTAGTAAGACTAAGGCTTCTATAAGGGCTCTTAAGGCTATAACTTTAGCTAAAATAGCCTATAAAACTTCTATACTTACTAAGGAAGTTAGTTTACCTTATTATAAGCTATAATAGCGTATACTAACTTACTATAGGTAAAGTATAGAGTCTTTAGTACTAATAAAGAGGCTAAGAGGAAGATAGAAGAATTAGTAACTAAGGTTTTAGGTTAGGAAATAGTAAGGATAGCTACTTCTTCTAAAAGAAAGAGTACCTTTAATAAGAAGATTAATACTACCTAGGCAAAGCTTAAGAAGCTCTAGAATATTTAATTAGAAGTAGTTCTAGGTTATTATAGCCTTACTATAGGATATTATACCTCTAGAGCTTTAGTAATATAATTTTAGATTAGCTATAGTAGACTTTAGAGTTCTTAGTTTTTCTCTTTAGTATACCTTAAGCCTTAGGCTTACTTATAAATATATTTTGTCCTAGTCTTATTAAATATCCTAAATTAATTATATTATTGTATATTAGTTCATTATATCTATATTAGGTTACCTATTATTATTATAGCTTCTAATAGGCTTAAATAAGACTATTATTTACCTAAACTATTCTAAAGACACTAGTATTAGCTCTTAATACTAGTAAGTGCCCTAAACACCCTATAGGAAATCTAGTAGGGGTTTACTAGATTATACCAATCTCTTTATCTTTATTTCTTATCTCTCTTCTTCTTTAGAGGTTACTCTTAATACCTCTAGATCTTTATTATATATATTTTTCTTAAAGGTTAAGTACCTTACCTATTCTAGAATTACTATAGTACTCTACTTAATACATTTAGGCCTAGTTACTAAGAATTTACTTCTTCTAGATTATTTATCTATTTAACTAGGTACTTCTAACCTCTATCTTCTTTATACCTTCTTTTTATTTCTTCATTTATATTATACGTATTATTACTATATTTATAAAATATGTCTACTATAGAGCGTTTTAGGTATAGTACTAGGCCTATTATATTAAATAGTTCTAGTAATTATATATAGAAAACTAGGTAGGCTCTATTAAGACTAGAGAGATATACTTTAAATACTAATAGTCTATATTAGGCTATAAAATACCCTAGTCTAATATATTGCTAGTCTAGTTCACTTTAGTCTTATTGATTATATATATTAATTAAAGACTAAACTTAGTCCTCTACTTTAAAGTTTAAAGTAGTCTTTTCTTATTAGCTTAAGCATTTTAGTATATATTTACTACTATAATTTTCCTTTTATATTTCTATTATAGCTAAGAACTATATAAATAACTTATCTTTATAAGAGGAACTTTCTCTTCTCTAGAAGTATAGTAGGCTAGTCTATACTCTAGAGGATACTCTATTTAGTAGGCCTAGAATAGAGTAGTACCTATAGTTATATATATGCTACTTATATACTATAATTGCTAATAAATAGATATTATAAGTGCGCAGCAAGCTGCGAGTAGATACTAATTTGATAAATATTTTGAAATTATTAGTAGTATTAAATCCCTTAATAAAGGTTAATTAATTTCTTTATAATACCCTAATTAAATAGAAAGAAGACTTTAAGTATAATATAAACATATTTATCTAATAGTATAGTAACTATACTAACTAAGTTCCTGAAGTAGTGCGTTTACTATTTAGTAGCTTATCTTTTATATCTTTAGATCTTATATGTAGTATATTAATTTAAGTACAATAATAATAGTCGGATAGATTAGTAAGGCATACTTAATACTACCTTTAGCTACGGTTTAACTAATTAGATAATCTAAAAATCATTTAATCCTATTATAACTTAAATTAGTACTATAAACTACTTATTAGTATAGGTTAATTAGTATATATAGAATACTTCTAGATTATTAGAAAGGTTTTAATAAACTAGAAGGTAATACTATAGCTACTATTCCTAAATTTATAATAATCTTCATTTTATAAAAGTAGTATATTTAGTATATTTATTATAGTGCTTTGCTAAATACAAGGCTCCTACTAAATTTTAATAATAAGCTAATATAAACTTTATTTCCTATTATCTATCTAGTTATAATAGTAGATAAATTGTATATATATACTTAGTCTATTCTTATTAGAAGAGCTCTTTAATTTAAATAATAAAGTATTATTAACTTACAGTTTTAAATCTATACTATTTATTTATAGTAGATACTATAAAGATATAGCTAGTACTCTATATAAGAAGAGTAGTAACTAAAGCTTATCTTTAACTTATTATATAGACACTATCTACTAGAAGTATAGTCTTTCTTTAATTATAGTAGAAATATTCTACTAGAGAAGCCTTACACTAAAAGCTATTAATTCTTATTACTTAGTAGATATTTAGTATAATAAGATATTACTCTATAGCTATAACTCTAATACTACTATATATCTAGACTCTAATATTGTTATCTAAGTATATTAACTAATACTCTAGATAAGCTTTAGTAGAGATAGTAATTTATAAGTTATATAATTATTACGTTACTACTAGCTTATAATTATATATATAGACTATCTATTATAGCTTACTCTATAGAAATACTACGTAAAATTCTTACATTAAATCAAGATTAATAATATTATTTAACTAGAGGCTAATAAAGCTAAGAATATAGCTTATAACTTTATTACTAGTATTGTCTTAACTAAGTAAGATCTTCTATACTATTAATATTAAAGCTAATTTATAAATATACATTAATTATACTAGATAAAATAAGATTTATAGGTAATCCTGTAATAGACAAGCATTAGACATTATAGTATCTAAAGTTCTTTCTTAATTCAGAGTTAATTATTTAAATTCTATAGTATAGTATCTGCTTTAATAAAGGCCTCGATATAGAGATTAATTATTAGAGGTTATAGTAGCCTTCTAATAAGTATATATTTGTTCTATACTATAGAAGGAGAAAAATAGAAAAGAATAAGGAGTTTGTTTCTTCTTATACAAGATATAATAGAGTGCTAAGCTATACTCTATAGTTATATGCGTAGGCTTAGTATATAGTTCTATACACCTAGGGCTTTAGCCTATTATAATACTTCTCTCCTCCTTCTAAACACGTTTACTTATATATAAAACTAGCCAAGTATATATAATAGAAGGATGGTTGCCTATAGGCTACTATTTAAAAACAGAGCGCTATATCTAAATTAAGCATCTAGTCTTACTATAGAGCTGTAATCTTATTATATGCATGCTCCTTTACTAACACTTATATAGTACTAGCTAATTATAACCTATTTATATATATATCTAGTCTTAGCAGCAGATCTAATTAGTTATACTACCTTCTTATAAAACTTAGCTTATAATTATTCTCTTATATAGTAACTACTAGTTTATTAACTTTACTTAATATCTCTATAGGTTTAGTAGAGATATATAGGCTTAGGTCTCCTATATAAGCTATATAAACCCCTCTTTAGAAGTTATTCTCTTTCTTTACCTTATAATTAACTTGTTAATTATTCTATAGCTCTTATAGGCTTCCTTCTAGGAATCTCTTTCTTTAGCAACCTCTATTCTTATATATTATTATATCTACTTCTAATTATAGTATATAGGGACCTAGTAGTTAACTAAGTAGTATTCTTAACTACCTCTAAGGTTCTACTAGCAGCTCTATAAACAGCACTTACTCTACTACTTTTAACTACCTAGTTAATATTACTTACTAACTTATTACCTATATACTACTAGCAGTATTATCCTATCTAATATTAATAATCCTTAAGGTCCTGTTAAAGTGATACTAGACAAAGTCTAAAAGTGTACTAGTTTAGTGTTAGGTCTTAGGGATAAGTATATTTAGGATTAGGTAGGGAGGATATCTAGACAAAGTCTAATGTAGTATTAAGGGTAATAGAAGAGTAATATGCTATATAGCTTAAATATCTGTTAGAGTTAAGATTCTAATAATAAACTGTGTTAATAAAGTTAAATATAAATTATAAGGGTTATATTCTACTATACTATATACCTAAGATATAAAGATGCTTATTAATAAGCAGTCTTATATTATGCTTATTAATAAGTAGTTACGCGTGTTATGCTAATTAATAAGTAGTTACATAACAGGACCTAGTAGTTACTTCTCTACTTATTATAGTAACTCTAAGGTCTAGTTAGTAGTTACTTATTACTATACTATTCTTGTGCGTAGAGATTATAACACTATTCTCTCTTCTTTTAGAGTTTGTCCTTAAACTATATAATATATATCTAGAGATATATATAATCTGTTGTCCCTATATCTAGTAACCTATAAGTTATAATATCCTTTTATACCTACAATATCTACCTTACTTTAGAAATCTAATAAGCTAACACTCCTGCTAAAGTCTCTAATAATTATTATTTCTTTAAAGGCTATAAATGCTATATTATACTAGAAGGTTTAAGTTATTTAAAGTGTGCTAAATATACTAAGGCTAGCAAGCTATATATAAATATATCTTAGTTATTACTAGATAAGACTTATAAAGAGTATAAAAAGAAGGTAGAAGAAGATAAGACTTTACTAGCAACTATAAATTATATAGTTATTATATAGTAAGAAGATTCTAAGATAAGCAAATAATTGCATATAGTAAAAGGCGCTGTATATAGCAAATAAAATAGTTATAACTAGAGAGTTAAATGTTGCTAAGGAGGTAGATTATCTAGCAGCATCTATTAGAATATACGCTTCTCCTATAATATAAGGTGTTCTAGAGCTTATTAAGGAGTCTGTTGCAAACTATAGTACTTACGTACTAATTAGCAGCAATTAGTAAGGTTTATAACTAGTTCCTAGGTATTTTCTAAGTTAGAGTACTCTAACTATTTAACTAGGTACTGTGTGCCTTGTCCTTTCCTGCAATATGTTACTTTTTTTTTTAATATCTTATTTATCTTTACTATTAGCTTAATAATAGAAGTCTTTCTAGATTAGTATTCTAGGGTTAACTATTTCCAATAGTAAAATATAGAATATAGGATAAATCTTTATATCCTTAGGCAGCGTAAGTTAATAGTTAACCTAGCTAATTTACTTAAAAATAAAAAATAGTCTAACCTTAACTTTATCTAGTTTTTTTGTTAGTTACTATATGCGTAGGTTTTTTATAAGGAGATATACTTTATCCCCCTCCTTTAGTAGAAGCGCTATTTTTTGTTTCTTATTAACATAAGAAATACTCCTTAACTAAGCTTTAGTAATGTTTTTTAAGCAATTTCTAGTATACCTCTTTTAGAGCTTTAACTAAAGTTATTGCTAATTCTATTTAGATATTACTTTCTAGTAACTATATAAAGAGATTTAGCTGTCTACTATAGTTTATAAAGAGTAGCAAGTAGCCTGTTACTTCTAATAGCTTATTATTATATGCAATTTGTGCTATTAGTAGCAGTAAAACCTAATTATCCTATTATTAATTACAGTATATCTAGAGGTATATCTCTATTATTTAGTTTACTTATTTAGTTTCTCTATCTATCTATAGATAATAGGCTATAGAGAGCTTCTTCTTAGTGCCTATTACTACTAAAAGCGTAGTCTAGTAACTTAACGTAAAGAGCTTATCTCTATTGCTAATAATTAATTTTGGAATGCTGTAGTAATAAATAATCTAATCCTTAAAGATATGTGCTAGTTGCTTAGCTATATAGCTATGTCTAAAAGGTATTATCTTAGTATACTTAGTAAATCTATCTACTATAATAAAGATTAAGTTATAGCTATATTCTATAATAGGGTCTTTAGAGCTAGGTAGCTATGTAATAAAATCTATTATAATATTTATCTATAGTGCTATTAGTAGCTCTATTACTTATGCTTTGCTATATTTAGTATGTATACTATGTTTGTTCTACTAATAGCTTACGCAATGCTTAATAAATTTACTAACTTTATTGCGCATATTAGGGAATTTATAGTGTTATTTAATAAGTTCTGTTATTCTTGTAATACTAGGATATCTGTGCAGCAGGTTTATTATAATAGCTGCTTATAACTTCTTTCTATAGTTTCTCTAGTACTTATAATAGTATTTATTTTTCTCCCTAGACTACTATTATAAGGTTAAGCTACTTTAACAGTTCTAATAATCTGTCTTTGTTTTTTCTAAGTATAGCAAACTTATTAATTATTTTTTTGCCTGCAAGGTTATAGCGTTAGCTAAGTGCGTCTACTCTTCTGTTTTCTTTTCTAGGTATATATAAGATTTTAAACTTATATAAAATAAGCATTTCTAGCTAGCAAAACTTATTATTAGTTTAGAACCTTAGTTATTATAAAATACACTAAGTTCTAATAATCTGTGTATATTATAAGTTCTAAGCAGCTTTCTGCGTAGACTCTCTAGTATTATAACACATTAATAATAGCTATAAGTTCCTTTATTATGCATATTATAGCGTTCTTCTAGTGCTATAAACTTCCTTAAGTAGTAGGCAATTAGGTGCTATATATAAGTAAGGATTTAATAGATTTAATAAGGAGGGCTCTAGTATAGAGAGGTGCAGTATTTATCTTCTATAGCAGAGTCTTTTTTATTCTATAATAGGGCCCTTAGCAGCAGTTTTTCCCTAGTATAGGGCTCTTCCCTAGTAGGTACTCTAAGGCTATCTATGCGCTAAGGCACTAGTATAGAGCCTAGCCTATTATAGTACCCCTTTACTATATATTGTTTATTTATTGCCCTAATATAAAGTTTACGCTTACCTCCCTACTCTACTTTACTATTGCGCGTTTCTCTATTAATAGCTCTTGCGTATTTCTCTATTAATACTGCTTATCTATCTTACTACTTTAGGCCTTCTAAATAACCTACACGCGCAGCTCTAAGTATAGCTACTCTCTATCTATTAATAGTAATATAAGCTTAGTATATATACTTCTCTTACTTATACTCTTAAGCAGAGCTTAGTGCATCTCTATCTATACTTGCTATAGACTCTTTACTAACTTTTACAGCCTACTAAGAAGCCTAAGAAGCCTCTCTTTGTCCTTACTAAGGCTAAACCTTTTACTAATACTAACTGCGCTCTTATTCTACCTAAGATCTTTGCTAAAGTATGTGCTGCTATTAAGAATAATCCTGTTATAACTAACATAGATAAGGAAGCTAGGGTTAAGAATCTGTAGTAGTGTATTAATTATACTCTAAATAGTAAGTAGTATTTATTTAAGAGCAACTCTAGCACTTATAAGAAGTGCAAGACTAGTTATAAGAAGTGTTATAAGATAATTTATACCTAATATATTCCTTTTAGTGTTTACTAACTTCTAAATAGGCACCTTATAAGACCTAGAAGGCACTTAATAGTGTCTATTTAATCTTTAAGGTAACTATCCCTATTAACTAGCGCTCTAGTTAGTATAGTTAACTTGTTAATCCTATCTATACCTATCTTACTAAGTGCTGCAATTTACCTGCTATGCGCAATCTCCTATCTTAGCCTCTTAGTAAATAGGTTACCTATAATGCTAAGATGTCTAACTATAAAGAGGAGGTTAAGGCTAAGTTAAAGGATCCTAACTCTACTATTAGTCTTGCCTACTGCTAGATTAAGATTCTTAAGTAGATAGCTAAGACTGCCTAAGAGACACTCTACTAGATTAAGCTTATTATAAGTTAGTTATATCTTAAGATACTATCCTTCCTCTAATCTTTAATAGTACAACCTTAATATTTAGACTTATAGTATAGTTAGTAGTATTACTAGCGTATATGCGCAGTTATCTAACCTCCCCTATTCTAAGTATACTGCTAGTTAAGATAAGGCCTAGGAAGATATCTTAAAGTAGCACTAAGAGCTTCTTATGTAGTTTTTAAGCTTAATGCTTAGGCTAGACAGAGTAGAAATGCTAAAGATAATAATAAGGCTGCTAGTGTATTAGAGTAGGTTTTCTTTTCCTTTATATCTTAGTGTTTTAGTGTTCTAGTAGTTAGAAATACCTAGCCTGTAGGCTACCTTTATATAACTTACTCTGTCTTAGAGCTCTTAGACTTCTTGCCTTCTTTCTTAGAGGTACTAGTATATAGCTAGCTCTAAATAAAATATAATTTTATTCTACTTACTTCTTTGTCTTATTTTTATATTATACCTTCTTCTTAACTCTTACTTTCCTAACTTCTCTACTTTCCTAGTACTAGTAGTGCTAGTAGTAGTTATAGATTATATGCCTCTTATAATAGAAGTTTGCAATAGAAGCCTAGAGGTAAGTTTCTATTTCTATCTTACTTAGTAGTTATAAAAGCTAACTATTTATTTAGGGCTTCTGATTCTTTATAGTTCTTACTTAGTTCTTAAGTTCTGCTAGTATAACTGTGCTACGCAACATAGTACTCCTTATTCCTTCTCTTAACCTCTACTAAGTGTTCTGCGTAAATGCTATTAACTGTCTATTCCTCTACTATTAATCTATGGTTATTTATAACTATAAGTAGTCTAGGTTAGAAGTTATTATTAGTCTAGCCCCTTAGCAGGTGTTAAAGTTGTACTAGACAAAGTCTAAAAGTGTACTAGTTTAGAGTTAGTTCTTAGAGATAAGTATGTTTAGGATTAGGTTAGGAATAATACCTAGACAAAGTCTAATATAGTATTAGGGTAATAGAAGAGTAATATACTATATAGCTTAAATATCTGTTAGGGTTAAGATTCTAATAATAAACTATATTAATAAAGTTAAATATAAACTATAAGAGTTGTGTTCTTATGTGCTAATATACTTAAGAGGAATATAGGATGCTCTGTCTGCTCTCCTGCTCTTATAAGAGTAATAGATTAAGAGAGTAGTTATGCTCTCTGCTCTGTAACTTAGGGAGAGATTAAGAGAGTGTAGGTTTTAAGTGCTCTCTTATATTGCCTTGCTAATAAGAGCAACCTCTGTTATAACATAATATAAAGTAGGTCTAGGCTGCAACAGATCTTAATACTATCCTCCTCCTCTTATAGCTTTGTTCTTAAAGCTAGATATATTATGCCTAAAGCTCTAAAATCTATTAAAAATAAATATTAAAGACTCTAGTACTGTTTGCTGCCTTGCTCTTACAGATTTTATTAATTTGTTTAGTAATATTATACCTGTAGCTTGTTATAACTGTTGTAAAAACAGTTTAGTGTGCTGCGTGCACATCTAATCTCGTTATTATAACAAATACAATTAGTTAAACTCTAAAACTTGCAATATCTAGATTTCTAAAAATAAGTAGTTAA
>JARDWI010000038.1:0-14221 GCA_029378325.1 Elaeagnus macrophylla | reverse complement strand
GTTCAATGATTTATGAATTTTAATCCAGTTTTAATCACTAATTTTCACTTATTTAGGAGCACGTTTTTTTCACCCTTACCTTCCTGAATTTTTAACAAAACTACAATTTGTTGTCCCGGTGTTGCCATGGAAACACAAACCGAACCGCAAAATTTTAAAGTGAAAAAAATTGGGAAAATTAACTCAAAAGCTGAACAATTAAATAGAATTTCAATTAGAATTAGTTATTCTGGGTTAAAGAATTGGCTTTAACAAGAACAATTAAAACAATTAGAAAATTAGTTGTTTGATTTATAAAAAAAAAAAGGAGAAAAGAAGCAAAATTTATCCAGTAAAGAGAAACACAATGTAAATCATATGATTGGGAGAGGAAAGAATTTGTTTTTCTAGTGGAATTGTTTTCTTTTTGATGTGAACAATTAAATGTTAATTGCGTGTGTTAAACGTTTATATTTACCTATAAAAGAATTTAGAAATCAATTGAGGTGATGAAACGATTTATCTCTGGAAATGTCACTTCAAAGTCAAATGTTGGAAAATTTGATGAAAATATTACCAAGATTCGGAACATTGGTTTTAAATCGTCCATATTGAGCAGGTAAAACAACAACAACCGAACGGGTTTTATATTATTCTGGCCTTAGTTCATCCATGGGTGAGGTTCATCAAGGAGATACAATCACTGATTACATGGAACAGGAAAGGAGAACGAGGTATAACCATTACATCAGCATCAACAACATTCTCATGGAAAGGAAACAAAATCAATCTACTTGACACTCCAGGTCATGTTGATTTTTATCATCGAGGTTGAAAGATGTTTAAATGTTTTAGATTCAGCAATTGGTAAGTAAATTATTCTAATTTTACTGATTGTTCTGTTCTCATATTTTCTGTATACACCTTTCTCTTTAGTGATTCTTGACTCGTTCATGGTGTTGAAGCTCAAACAACAACAGTTTGGAATCAAGCCAAATCGTTACAATTTACCGAGATTAATTTATGCCAATAAAATGGATAAGCCAAATTCAAAATATGAATCTATGTTTAGATTTCACTGATTAAGTTAGGTGCTAATCCATTACTTGTCCATTTACCTGTTTATGAGAGTAAACGATTCTCAGGATTAATTGATTTACCAACTTTAAAGTTAATTGTTTGGAAATCATCTGATCTTATGATGATGGAACTAATTTTATGTTGGAATCATTAACAAGTAATCATTCACATTGGAATCAAGCTTTACAGGCTCGAGAAAAAATTGATTGGAATTTTATCTGATTGTGATGGTGACAATGATAAACTCAATGAATCTGTAATTAACTCAAATGATATAAGTGAAATATCATCTTCAGTCCTAATTAAACTCAATACGACGATCGGTTATCCGGAACAAAGTTAATCCAGTTCTTGTGGGCAGTTATATTAAAAAGATTGGTGTTCAACCTTTATTAGATTCAATTGTAAAAATATTTACCTTCACCAATTGAGAAATCAAATCCTGCGTTGAAATATTATCAAGACAATTTCTGTGCCTCAAGCTTTTAAAGTTATTCATCATCATTGTTAGGGACACTCACCTTTATCCGAATCTATTCTGGTGATTTAACTTCACCGGCAAAGATTTACAATATCAATCGAAACATCGTCGAGAAGATAAAACAAAATTTACATACCATTTGCCGATCAATTTAAAGAAATTACTTCAACCAGGTTTGGTGATATTGTCGCAGTTTCAGGTTAATTAAAACAATTACCGGTGATACCTTAACCATCTCAGAGACTGTCGCTCAACAGGTAAGTCTTGATGAACTTTTCATGTTGGAAAAAATTACTAATCGATATTTTCCTTTAGGCTAGAAAAAGGTTTTTTCTCAAGCAAATTCATTGCCAATCGACGAGTGTCAATCTGTTCTTGTCGGAATTAAAAATTCCGATCCAGTGTTTTTCTGTACCATTGAAGCTCCCTCATTGTCGAAGCAAAAAGATTTGGACAAAGCTTTGGTCAATCTAACTCGAGAAGATCCTTCGCTAATTGTTACCCATGATTCTAATTCTGGTCAAACGATTCTCAGTGGAATGGGTGAACTTCACCTTGAGATTATTAAAGATCGGATCCTTCGGGAGTACAAAGTTAACGCTGAATTAGGTCCACTACGAATATCATATCGGGAGACACCTTCATCTTCAGTAGAAGAGTTTAGATCGATAAATAAACCATTTGGAGGAGTATAATTTTGTCACAATTAGGATCAGAATCCATCCAACGGAAAAATTTGACTCAAAGTTTAAATTTAAAAGTTGTTGTTACTAAAGAAAATGATTTAGGTAAATTACGTAACGATCGACTTAAAGCCATTGAAAATGGCCTGGAAATGGGCCTATCCTTTGGGCCTTTAGCTAGTTTCCCAGTTGTCGGGTCAATGTTGACCTACTTGAATTCCGTTGCTCTGGGCCAACTTTACACTCGTTCATCAGTTCAACTGCATCGGAGGTTATTCTTCAAGCGCTATCGAAATCATCAATTTCTTTATTAGAACCAATCATGCGTCTTGAAATAACGGTACCTGATGCCTATTATGGAAAAGTAATATCAGATATTACCAATAGACGAGGTCAATTACTCAACGAGATCACAAGGACATCTAATTATCGGACAGTTGAAATGCTTGCACCTCTATCAGAATTAATATTCATATTCAACTTGCCTGCGATCATTAACTTCCGGAACAGCGATACTTTCAATGCAATTAGATTCTTATCAAAAGATGAGTTCTAATCAACAACAAAAGGTCATTGAAAAGTTAAAAGATTTTTATTAATCACAATACAATTAATGTAAATATTAATACACCACAAAAACAATAACTTCTAGTCTTTTAGAGGTATAGATTTTTTATAAAATACAATTTACACACAATTTTGCCAATAATTTATAAATGATTTTTGTTAAGATAATTGTGAATATTTGAATATTATAATTCAACTATTTGTTTTGAAATATAAATCACACAGACATGTTATGAATAAGAACAGATGAAAATCCAGATAAAGTGATGCCCACAGCATCGGCAATAGATGCTGCCCCCAGGCAGAAACCACGAACTCTGTCTTCGTACTAAGAAAGAAAAAGAAAACGAAGAAAATAAATACTCGATCACATGGAATTCGAATCGATAGGATAACAATTAACTTACTTTACGATAGATTTGATCGAATGTATTTACATAAGCAGCTCCACCGAGAAGCTTCATAGAAGACAATTAACAACATGATCCAAAATATTGGGTAGAAATTTTTTCAATACTTGGGTGAAAATTAGAACCAAATTAAAAGTTTGTGAATTGGTAAAAGCCAAAGTGCTTTAATTTTGATCCATTTAACTGATGATCGAGAAATTAAAACTCCTAATTGATAATCAACTTGGTACCAACGATACTGTTCCTTGTGGGTTAACCAGATATCAGGGAAATAAACCAATTTCAAACTGAATAATTGGAAAATTAGATGATTAATTTGAGCAATTTAAATTTAATCTACTTCAATTCTTACCAATGCTTGATTAATCAAATACTCTGAGTAATAGACTAAGGCCAATGGAATCATAAATCGAATAAACCCTGAAGAGAATGTGAAAAAATTAATTAGAAAGGTTGATTGTTTTCTAATTGTCAATTTGATTACTTCATTAAAATTGATTTCTCTTTAAAGGTGAGAGCCATTTCTGGCTCTCTAACTGTTTCATATGAAACTATCTCATCGCCGGTCGGTGTGGGCTCATTAGGCTCCATGAGCGGAGTAATTGTGGCCACGTCGATTTTAGGTGGAACCAAACCGAGCCAGAAAGTAATCGCCATAATCACAGGGACAATTAACATAATTAAAAGAGGTAACTCGAGGAGATAAACCCGCTTGAACTAGTCCAGCATACGAAATAGATCCGATGAGTCCAGCACCGCCCGTTCCCGATGACCAGTATGAGACTGTGTCACCGTCACCGAAACGAGAGCTGTAAGAGAGGAAAGTTTGCCTCAACCCAGGCCACTTGAAGCCGATGCACAGATTATTCCTGTTATAATTTGGAATGAGACAATTTAAAATTAACCAAAATATGACAACAATTAATAATAACAACAAACACCAACCAAGAAATGAGACCCAACGAGCAAACGAAAGCGCCGTCATAATGTTAACTCAACGCTGAAAGGCCAACAACAAGAGCCACTCGAACACTGGATTTAATACCGACAATTAAAGGTAAAAGAAAATTAAATTGGTTAATCTTAATCAAGATAATTTAAATCATGAAAAAATTTGATGACTAACTTTGATCCCAATGGTAGGACAGGCGATGCGAACTTTATAATTAGTGATGGAATGATGTCAGCAATTAAAATTGCTCCAGTTGACATTGGATACAAATCGCTTCGTCATTTGATTCTGATTTTTTATCCTCATTATCCTAGATTAAGGAAAGACAATTAGCAATTAATCACAACAATTGAAGTTTAGCCAAAGACAATTGGAAATGGTAAATTTCCTATTCCATTTACATTGAAATTTCTTGCTAAGTATATCAAGAGCAGCGGATAACATGATCACATAACCATAATTGTTACATAGTCCAAGGATCCTGAAGTGATTAGATGAAATGTTCAATTAGTGTTTAATTGTTTCAGATTAATTATAATTCACTCACCAAAATCCAATAATTGTTTCTTAATGAATTCATATTGTTTTTGATTGATTCTGATTCTTCTTGATCTCCAGAGGTTTGATTAGTAATTGGTGGACATCCAATATAACCTTGAACTAATTTGTTTTCCAGAGATTTGAAATACTTGTGATTTGATTTGATCATCTCTGCAACAATTAAAAAACAATTAAGACAAAAATCAACACAAGGAAAACTGTAAACACTTTTCACTACCAAAAGAAAATCCAATCAAATGAATCTAAATATAAAATACAATTGACTGACTACAGAAAAACCAATAAAAATCCAGAATAATCAAGGAAAATTAAATTACCAGATGAAGTCAATCAAAATAATAATTAAATTGTTATGATGAAAACACAGAAAAATGGTTAAAGATGTTGAAAGGAAAAAACCTTTAACCCAAATTAAGTGGATTAGTAAAGTAAAAACACTGAGTTAAAATGTTAATCTAGAAGTGTTATATGACTTAATTACCGTAAAAAATATTGAAATTGGACAATTAATCAAAATCAATGGAATTAAATTAAATTGTCAAAATGAAAAACACAAATTAGAAAACAGAAACCATATGTTTATGTTTACTCAATCACCATGGTTACTATTGGATAAGATTTGAAAAGAAAAAATTTTTTCTTCAATTTGATTGTTATGATTTGTTATTAAAGTGAAACAATTTGTTAATTACTGTATTAATCTTGTTAATCTAAGTAATTTGTTGTTTAATCTTAAGTGTTTTGTTACTCTAGATTAAGGATAATCTCAAGTGGACAATTAAAAGGTATGTGAATTTTGGGTAAATAAATATCAACTTTTTGTTTCATTTCAATTCGTTAGCTGATCTTTTTTCATTAAATCAATTAAATTGTGACAATTTACAGGACATATTGTTGAGATTAGTAGCAATCTATTTATAGTAATTGTAAATTTTTAGATTTCAAAGGTTCTTTTTGTCTAATTTTTTCAATATTTACCTTGATTTGTCCTCAGATTGGTGACCATTGGAATCCATGTTGATGTTGTTAATCCAACGATCGAGAAACAATCAAATTAAACAAATTTAAGAAAGAAATTACAACAATTAACTTGGATGGTTTCACTTACCAATCAACATTAACTTTAACGATTGGTGAATTATGTTACAATATCTTAATCAACCTTTTAAATGACTGAGGTGTTTCATTTAAATTGTTAACATGTTTAACTAAAGGGTTGTGTAGTTTAAAAACTGAAATTAAGAGATAGAAAAATCACAAAGACAAAGGCAAGAAAAAAAGATAAGCTAACCTTTTACCAGTTATTTTCTTATCTCTTAAATTTCAGTTTTTAAAACTACACACCCTTTATCTGATTGTTTATTTATTCTGATTTTCCGTTTTCTTTTTTTTCTAGTATCATCAACAGTTAACTACATTATTGTATTAATTTACCATAACTGTAATTGTAATCTGATCTAATTAACGAGTAGCTGAAGGTGTGGTTTCTAATTGTGAAGAGTCTTTCCAAATTAACGGAAAAAAGTCAAGGATAAATTAAGTTAACTATTCACAATTAAAGACATTCAAATCACTACCATTACCTTTAATCTAATGCAACAATCAAACAATCATGATTGTCACCGAGCAATAATTGCAATTATTTTTGGAACCAATGAAAATAACATTACCTTTGTGATTACCTTTCCACTAATTGGTTAAAAAGTTAATTGCTCTAAATCATCAGAGGACAAAATGATCAAAAACCAGTTTAAATTGCCTGCGGTCAGAATCAAGAATCAAGTCAATGTAAGAATCATATGTTTACATTAACTTTGCTTCCATTTTTTTTTCTTACTCTCATTTTGATTTTTTTCTTAATTCTAACCATGAATTTAACAGTTATTCTTATTTTATTGATTATCAGTTCAATGGATTATCTGATTCCTCAACTAATGGGATATTTGATTTATCTTATCCTGTTAACAATTTAACTCTTGATTGGGGCCGGTGATCAATTCACAATGAACATTTCAAGGTGAACAAGTTAAACAAGGGAAACATTTCATACTGGTAAGTAAATATGAATCGTTGTTCTTGTTTTTTACAATTAAATTAAATTGCTCACTTTAGGTATCAAGCTGATACAATTTGGACACCAACTCACCTTGGAACTCACTTGATGCCCCATGTCACTTTGCTCGTAACACTTGGTGTGTCTCCGATATTCCCATTGAGAGATTGTACCTTCGCCGGGTTATGTTATTGATATTTTATAAAATTGATTCTTCATCTAATCCTAATTATGTTTTAACCTCCGATGATGTTAAAATTTGGATTAAATCAATTGGAACCGTTAAATCGGGTGCCGTTATCTTAATACGAACCAATTGTCTAAACATTGGCCTGATAGGGAAAATATTTCGGTCTAAAAAGTTCAAATTCAGATTCATTCAATTTCCCTGGAATATCAGTTGATGCAGTTAATTCATTAATTGCCCTTGGTGTTGATCTTTATGGTATCGGAATTGAAGGTCCATCGGTCGATAATGGTCCAAGTGAAGATTTTGCTACTCCCTCGCTTCTCGCACTTCACAATATTTACAATTTAGAAAATGTTGGCCCGTTAATTGGAAAATTGCCCAAGGATAATTTCTTAATCACTTCTCTTCCATGAGAATTGATTCTGCAAGTGGATCTCCGGTGAGAATCGTAGCTCAATTAACCAGCAATTCAAGTGATCAAATTCAATCTTGTTTCGTTTTGATTTCTCTCGTTATCATCGCGATCACTTATCATCGTAATTTCTGAATTTCTTTCATGTGAAAAAAAAACACAAATCGATTGATCCAAGTGGCGAATCTGAATGTTCAATTATCCAAGGTAATCAATTTGATCATTTGTATTGATTTTTTTTAATCCAACAATTGTTTTATAATAACTTTGACTTTGTGAACTTGAATGAAATATTGTAACAATTAGCCCAATTAAGTTAACAATTTTTTATTCATTTCAAGATGAAGGTTATTCTTTTTTGTTTGTTTGTCAAGAATCAATTAGTTTGATTGGGTCAAAGGTTAAAAATTATGGTTAAATTGGGTAAGATTATATTCAAACAATTCAGAGTTTTCCATAAGTTTTTTCTTGTCATGGTTACAATTTTGGCTCAACAATTAAGGTTTATGAGTAGAAAATTTTGATTAAGACCATAAAAAACTAATCATTCATTTCGTTAATTCAGTTAATTCAGTTGATACAATTTTACTTCTTTTCGATTTTTTTTGTTTGCACGCTCTAATCATTTTCGTAACCATATATTAAATCAAGTTTTTCTCAATTCGAGGCCAAACTTTTCTTTCATGGTTTGAGATAATTTTTTAACTCTTCCTTTTTATTGTCACTCATTGTCGATTCTGTTGTTGATGTTGTTGTTGTTGTTGTTGTTGCTACGGTTGATCCAATGGTGATTAAATTTGAGAGTAATTTGAATTTGATGGTTCGGGGAAGAGTAACAGGATTGAAATGTAATTCTTCAATCTCATCAGCCAAATCTTCTGGAAGAGATGAAATTATGGAAGATGATTCAATGTACGTGTCCATTGTGCGATTGGCCAAAAGCCTTTTCATTTGAAGGACTATTAAACAATTGAATTGTTTATATTTTGGCTAACCTGTCCTGGTATATTACTAATAGCATCTCGAATTGATTTGAATCCTTGTTGAACCAATTGATTAGTTTGCTCCAATTTTTGATTCAATAGTTGATTATTTGTTTTTAATTCTTCATTACTTTTCCTTAATTCACGAACAATTTCAACAAGTTGCTTGGAATCAGGTGATGGTTCCCGTGTCTATTATCCCTCTGTAATCACAAATAGAAACAAAAGAAACAAATAAGAATCAAATTAAATATTGATCGTTTTAAATTGCATCGTAAATGAGACTTTAAGGTAAGCCTGAAATCTAAAAAACGGTAGAATAAAACAAAAACGGGGTTTCAGTAACCGAAGCAAAGAAAGTATGACCTTATTTTAAGAGGAAATTCTAACGATGTAAGTGATGAACAAAAATAAAACAGAATTTAATAAAGTTCCAAACAGTTAGTTGAGTCTCTATTCAATGAAACCATGAGAGCAATGAACTGAATAATTATGTCAACAGAGATAATATGATGATGAAAATAATAACACCAAATGGTAATGATGATAATAATATCGAGTATATTGAAAGATTTAATGAGAGATTTTTCACTGAGGATTTAGTTAAACACCAAAAGTAACCAGAGGAAGTGCTAATTAGTGACTTACCCATTGCCTGGATCCTCGACCATTAGAACACCAGATTGTGACCCTGCTCGATTACCGAAGGGACGAAAATGAGAGCTTTGAGTGTATCCATAGGAATGTTCTGACCAAATACTGTGAATATTAGAGAGATTAATGATAGTAATTAGTAAAACTAGTGGTAAACAATCTAGAGATTTACTAACTGGCAATGCCAATCATAAGTGAGATAAACATTTGCACTAAGGAAAATTTGTAACATCAAGAAAATGACTTAACCTCAACTGATTACATAGTAATTAATTTTAGAATGGAAAAATGTAACAATAACTGTTAAAATTGAAAAACATCAACAATTGATGGTGATTACAAAAACCAACAATTAGAGACCAATAATCCAATCAATCAAACAATCAGTGCATCTTAACATTGTAAATAGGAAATCAAGTTAATATGAATGATGTAACAATGAGGTGACCAGAATAAAATTAAAAATTACTTAATTACTTACTCTGATTCGGGCCAATCATTGTGTTTGGATTATTTGTCTAAATTGAGATGGAAAAACCAGGAAAAAATTAATCAATTGGTGAAACAATTAAATGAAAATAAGTAAACATTGACATTTGAAAGGGTCAAACATAAGGGATAAACATAACACAGAAAAAGAAATGGATTAAAAGAAAAACAATTAGAAATCAATTTTTACCTCGGGATTGGTGGTGGTGGGGAAATTCATTGTTCTATTGGTGGACAGACAACAGGGGAAATAATTTAAGTTAATTGTTAGAATTAGAATTAAATTAGAAAAAACACTGAAATGATTTTCCAAAAGGTGATTGAATGATAGCGAAAAAAAACAAGAGATAGAAAGAGAAAAAAGAAGAGAAGGAAAACAGTCAGAACTATAAACTCCTCCTCAAACCTTCCAAAATCACGTTCACCGTTTTAATGAACAATTGATCTCTGAAATTGATTAGAGTGATTAATTAATTGTGAACAACAAACAAAAGGTGAGTTGATTGGATTAAATTAAAAATATATTCTGGTTAATGACAATGATCACCAAGTTGATTTTTTCTTTGTAGGCCTTAAGAGTTATTGGTGATTCGGTTTATGGATTAAGTGGATTTGGTAAAAACTTCAACAAATAATTGTTTAATTGTAACCTAATCTAATATTGAAACATTACAATGGATTAACTGTTGTTTCATGATTCATGGGATTAAAGTGATTTGTGTTAGGGGATCAAATTGATTTAACACATTAATTAGAAATGTTGGGAAACTGTAACAATTGAATTAATATTCACATAGAGAATATTAAAATTGGCTCTTAATTAAAAGCGAAAGAGATTTTTAAAAAAACTTCGCAATATAATCAACCATTTGGGTGATAAATTATACCCCGATTAATCATTAGCGATAATCATCACACAATCACACAATTATAACGATTCACGTTTTTTTGGTGCAAACATTGAGAGAGAACCTGATTTGCTACAGAGACATCGAAACCCTCATTCGAAGCTTTTAAATTGCACCAACAAAAAATAGAATCATTGTTGTGAAGGTCGAGGGTCAAAAGTTATAATTTTTTCAAATTTTCTCTTTCTTTTGACTTTTTCTTCTTTTCGTATCCTTCAAATATTAGTATTGTTTAACAGTTACATTGTTGTTTAAAAAGGATTTTAATAGAGAGAGAGAGAGAGGAGAGACATATAGCCGCGTAAATGTCCACAGAAATGACCTAGTCTGTGACATACGATCGCATGGGAACCAGGAACGCATTCGTGAAGTTAGCAAATGGCGGTGCTTAGCACTGCATATACGAAGCTAACAATATTGTATAAGCTTCGTTCTGTTGATCGCTCGCCCTTTGTATCAATTAATTCGTGGATCGAGCGTTAAATGAACGTTCTGGTCAACGAAAGTGCCGAATAAGTTTCACAATGAGTTTCAATCAATTATAGAGAAAATTCAGTTAATCAGTGAAGACTTTAATTGTTGTTTAATTTACTTTTTATGATAACGTTTGGCATCTTCCGAATCAGTAGAGGATCAAAAGTTTAATTTACTGAATCATTTGAAAAGAAAAATCAATTAATATTTGATCACTGGAATGGAATCGTCACTTAAATAATATGTTTAATTTGTTGATTGAATGAGTTTAAAGTGATAAAATGGTTAAGAAAAGAAAATCGAAGATGAAATAATGAATATTCTATCAAATAATTAAGTATATTGTTTCTTTCTCAGAATCAAATGATCAGCTGATGGAAGATTAGAACAATATTTCAGATGAACGTTCACTATTTTCCTCTTCTCCATCTTCTTCCCTTTCGTCATCCGAAGTGATAACATCATCACCATCGATTTCATCCCATCCCCTGGTAAATCATTTTCTTGATCCATTGAGACCAAAGATGAACTGTACTGCCCATTGAATTGACCATCGCCATAATGTTCAACCTCATCTCCATTGAGATCACATTAAGGCCTTTTTGTATTCAAGGATCGATTGTTTCAGAGCATTTAATTGGGACAAAAGCGACATGTCCAATTGTCCGTAAACCAACCTGATTATTGTCGAAAAACATAAAGGCTAAAATGTATATAAATTGTTAAATCAACCGCAATTAGAGAGAAAATAATCACAAGGAGAATCAAGAAAACAACCAAACTTACCATTTCTCTTCTTAATTTCATCAATTCTTCATCAAGTTTATTGTTACATCCATAGGTAAATGATCCTCTTCCTTTTCCTTGGTTGTTTATTATCGTTTTCATTTAAATTCTGATCATGGAAGTTAATGATTTAGGTGGTGGTGGAATTTTATCCATAATCAATTTAAATCTAAAATATGAAAGAATCAAATTAGAGTAACAATAACAACAACAAAGTGACTCATCTCTCATTCAGAGATTCAGTTTAAAGGTCAAAGGTTTTCTGTATTAGTTTAGTTCTACTACTTAGATGTCGCTTTCTATTGTTTACATTTTGTTCATTTTTTGATTCTCAAGCTTTTCAATTTGGCTTTTAATTGCTCTACAATTAATCCACTTCTTAATCAATTTAGTTAATAATTTTGCCTCTCTTGCAAAAAATAGATTATCCGTCATCTAGTAATCGTTCATTGTTGTTTAAATCTGTTGGTTTTATTATCTGTTTACTCTTCTAAATCAATTTTCTCACTAATCTGAAAATCTATTTATAAATCCAAAATCTTATTGTTTTTTTTATTGCTAATTAAACAATTAATTTCTCATTGTTTTTTTAAGCTATTTAGTTCTCAGGATTATTTCTCTTGTTTCATCTCTTCTTACCATAGTGCAATTATCTTGAATCATCAAAATGGTCGCGTAAGTAATTTAAAAAACAATATAAATGTAAAAAG
Source organism: Elaeagnus macrophylla (assembly GCA_029378325.1). Classification (NCBI taxonomy): domain Eukaryota; kingdom Viridiplantae; phylum Streptophyta; class Magnoliopsida; order Rosales; family Elaeagnaceae; genus Elaeagnus; species Elaeagnus macrophylla. The sequence goes on along the minus strand of JARDWI010000038.1, from coordinate 1,849 downwards.
TGTTTTAACAATTCATCAGTTGTGTTCATTATTTTTAGACTTGAAACATTGACGTTTTTATTGATTATCGAGTGAAATCATCGTTGTTTTTAAAATTATTCTTTCTCTGACAGTATTGAGGTAACAAAAGACGCAAAATGGAAAAGGGTTACGTTTGTGGTACGGAGATCCAATTCCAAACAGTCCGTTTGTTGCCTTTAAAGTTCCGATTGAGAGTTCGGTATGGCCTTTACAATTTGGGAATCGATTCATGTTTGATGATCTATTCAGAATCTATCCAGACATTGGCCTTGTCATTGATCTAACGGCAACAACAAAATATTACGATCCTGTGATTGTGCTTCGTTATGGTTCATCTTATCGAAAGATTTCAATACAAGGACATGGAACTCTTCCTAATTATCAAGCTATTTCGACATTCAACCAAGTTGTCGATCATTTCTTAGATTCAACTCGTGATAAATTGATTGGTGTCCATTGTACCCACGGTGTTAACAGAACTGGTTATCTCATCTGTCAATATATGATGACCAGATACAGAATGTCCGCTCGAACAGCAATCAACACATTCCGAGTTGGAAGACATCATCAAATTGAAAGACAAAATTACGTCAATGCCTTATACAAATTGGAAGATGATTTAAGACGGTAATTTATAACCTTTTCTCTCTCTCTCTCTCTCTCTCATCACTTAATTTAATCACATCAAAAGTGCATCTTTAATTATCGTCATCATCTTTACTCTAATAGACCTACCATTCGACGGACTGACCATCGACATCGCCATGAATTAACATCGAGAAGATAATCAGTTACAATTATAATCGTCTACTGATAACCAATTAACACAATTCGTCTGTGTTAAACTAAATTAAGTTTAATTGTTACTCCTACTGGAAAACAAATGATGCCCCCAACGACCAACAAAATTCATCATAAACATCAACAATTTTGATGATGAAACTAATTAATTCAACCCAATATGAATGACAATTTGATTTAATCAATTCAATATTATCTATATTCAATATTCAAGCATTTTGATTGTTTTCACCAGAATCATCAACTTGATCAACTAATTATCCTTTTCCAAAAGTCACTATCATGCAAATGTAACTTTCTGTGATTTTTAAAATTGTTAAAAAAACAAATAACAATTAACAAGGAAAAAAGTAAAATAAAATAAATGTTATTTTTAAATTTTCACAATGATTAGGTTCAAATTGATTCGCGTCATCGTATTTGTTAATACAATTAAATTAGCAATTAACAAGCCAATGGGAAACTCAATTATCAAATCACTGAGGTGAAACAATTAACAGTGAAAATGAAAATAATTATTAGAAAACTGAGTGAGATTCATAATCAACTTTTAATTTGACTTTAAATTCCCATTGACAATCAAAACATTTAAGGTCTTCCAGTGATTAACAACAAACAACATTCAACTATGAGTCTTTTCAATTTACTATTGGTGTTAATTTTTTAACAATAATCACTGGTGAGTTTAGTTTTTCTAAATATTAATCAAATGACAACAATTTACTCTGAATAATCAATTTGTTTCAGGTAATCCGATTGCAGATAATGATGGTCACCAATCAGCTGAAGGCGATGTTAGCCAATGGTCATCTGTACCTGAAGTCGATGAATCTTCAATGATGCAAATGTTAAATTCAATAATGGAGTTGATTAGATCACAATTAAGGGTTGGATGTATGGGTCAAGATCAAATGATGATGTGGAGGTTGATTCGAGTAATCGAGGATTCATGTCAATGTTCACGGACTTTTTTCGCGTTAAGTAACATGGCGAGGGACATGATGGGTCAGATGAGGAGAATGAGAGA
>JARDWI010000037.1:0-32307 GCA_029378325.1 Elaeagnus macrophylla | reverse complement strand
TGCAATAGCTATAACAAAAAATTGAGAAAATATTTCCTTTTAATTGGCGACTATCAAAAAAATCAGAAAATGTTACAAAATTTATATTAACTGCATTCAGTATAAGTTCAAGACACATAAGGGCTCTAACCATATTTCGACTCGTGATCAATCCATAGATACCGATAGAAAATAAGTAGGCACTCAAAACAAGTACATGTTCGAGCATCATTGACCGACTCCTTATCAATTTTGATTCAATTCAATAGAATATGAACAACAATTCAACGGATTCAATTGACTAGAATAGAAAAAGTACTGAACAAAAAAATCTATTGATAATAAATCGAGTAAAAGATTTCTATTTTAGAAATAAACAATCTAAACTTAAAGAGAATTAGATGCAATAATAGAGAATAAGGTTTCTTTTGGATTGTTGTTGCTAATTCTATAGATTTTTTTTACTGGCGTGCTACGGCTATTGCACCTATCAAAGAAACTAAAAGAATTATTGTTTGGCAAACAGATCAGAATTAAGTTCTCTAAAGGACAACACTCCTCCCTGCATGCACTAGAATACATTCACTCAAACCTTTGGGGGCATGCTCCCACTCAATCTCTAGGTGGTAATAAGTACTTTCTGTCCTTGGTTGATGATCACTGTAGGAGAGTTTGGACATACTGTTTGAGGTCAAAAGATGAGACTTTTGTTACTTTTAAACAATGGAAGACTCTTGTAGAAAACCAAAAGGGTAGTAAGGTTAAAGTACTTAGAACTGACAATGGCTTGGAATTCTGTAATGAACTCTTTGATACATACTGTAAAAACCAAGGGATAGGGAGACATAGGACTGTAGCTGGAACCCCTCAACAAAATGGTCTTGCTGAAAGGATGAATAGAACCATTCTTGAAAGGGTTAGATGCATGTTATCTCTATCAGGTTTGCCTAAACTTTTTTGGGCAGAGGCTGTTAACACTGCCACATACCTTATAAATAGATGTCCCTCCTTTGCCATAGGACTCAAAATACCTGAGGAAATTTGGAAAGAAAAATCTATTGACTATAGTAATCTTAGAACCTTTGGGTGCATTGCTTACAGTCATATAAATCAAGGTAAACTTCAAGCAAGATCACTAAAATGTATTTTTATTGGGTATCCCCTTGGAGTTAAAGGATATAGGCTTTGGTGTCCCTCCTTGAGAAAATGTATTACAAGTAGAAATGTCATTTTCTGTGAATCAAAGTTCTATTCAGATTTAAAATTAGATCAGAATACCTTGGTTAATACTGATGCCTCTATTGAGGTGGAGGTAGATGCCACCCCTCACAATGATGTGAATACTGAGACTGAGGTGGAGGCACCTGCAGCACCTCAATTTCATAATACCCAATCTGGTGATCCAGATTTCAGTAATGATGATGGATCTACCGAGGAAACAAGTGTTCCTCATGGCAGTTCCCCTGAACTGAATAACTATCTTCTAGCTAGAGATAGATCAAGAAGGATTCCTAAACTCCCTCAAAGGTATATGGATTCCTTAATAACAACTGAATCTGAAAATGTTGACATTATTGCATATGCCTTGTCTGTTGCTTCTGATTTTGATGATTCTGAACCAAAATCTTATCTTGATGCTTTAAGAGCTCCTGATGCTTTAGAATGGAAAAATGCAATGCATGATGAATTAAACTCTCTTAAGAAAAACAGAACTTGGATTTTGGTTGAAAAACCTAAAAATGTCAAAATTCTTGGTTGTAAATGGTTGTTTAAAAGAAAACCTGGTATTAAAAATACTGAACCTGCCAGATTTAAAGCTAGATTAGTAGCTCAGGGTTTTGCTCAAAGAAAAGGAATAGATTTCAATGAAATTTTTTCCCCTGTAGTTAAATTCACTTCCATAAGAATCTTATTGTCCATTGTAGTTCAATTTGATATGTTCCTTGAACAAATGGATGTTAAAACTGCTTTCTTGCATGGTGACTTAGATGAAGAAATTTTTATGACTCAACCTGAAGGGTTCATTAAAATGGGCACTGAAAATCTTGTTTGTTTACTTAAGAAATCCTTATATGGTTTAAAGCAGGCCCCTAGACAATGGTATAAGAAATTTGATACTTTTATGTCTAATATAGGATTTGAGAGATGTGATTATGATAATTGTGTATACTTTAATCTTCAAAATGTTTTAAGTCCTGTTTACTTATTGCTTTATGTTGATGATATTCTCATTGCATGTAAAAACATTTTTGAAATTGAATCTTTAAAATCAAATTTAAACAAACATTTTGAGATAAAAGACTTGGGTCCTGCTAAAAGAATATTGGGGATGGATATAACTAGGCAGTATGGTTTGTTACATCTATCTCAACAATCTTATTGTGAAAAAATATTAAAAAGATTTTCTATGTCTGAATCAAAATCTGTTTGTGTGCCATTTGGTTCCCACATCAAAATTTCCATTAATGACTGTCATGTTTCTGATTCTGATAAACAATTTATGACCAGAGTACCATATTCTAATGCAGTGGGCTCACTCATGTATGCAATGGTCTGCACAAGACCTGATATTGCACATGTTATGAGTATGGTTAGTAGATATATGTCTAATCCTGGAAAGCCTCACTGGCAGGCAGTAAAATGGATATTAAGATATATCAAAGGCTCTACTAATGTTGGCTTATTATTTAAAAGGACCTCTAATGATATTCCTATTGTATTTGGCTATACTGATTCTGATTTTGCAGGTGATAAGGACAAAAGAAGGTCCCTATCCGGCTATATTTTTACTGTCTATGGAAATGCTGTATCCTGGAAGGCAAATCTGCAATCTGTGGTTGCTCTTTCCACCACAGAGGCAGAATTCATTGCTTGCACTGAAGCTGTCAAGGAAGCTCTCTAGTTAAGGGGGCTTCACTAGGCAACTTAACTTGGTGAAAAATGATGCTATGATACTGTATACTGTGATAATCAATCTGCTATTCATCTATCTAAACACCCCATGTTTCATTCTAGGTCAAAGCATGTAGACATTAAAATGCATTTTATTAGGGATATTGTGTCACAAGGTTTGATCTATTTAGATAAAGTCTCCACTGAGGATAACCCCTTTGACATGCTAACAAAATCAGTACCTCAAACCAAACTTAAACATTGCTTAAATTTGGTTAGAGTAGGTCACCCATAGGCATTAGAATTGAAAGGGTAAACTGAATTCATATCCATAAATTGCATAGTGTCAAGGTGGAGATTGTTAATTATGTGCCACTATGGTACACTGAGCATGAGGAGACAATTAAATGGTTATTTGATAGGATCATACATTTGTGTATATATGTATACTGGTATAATTGCATTGATACATATGTGTATTGTATTACTATGTGTATTGGGCCTTTGGACTTGCTGATTGATTTGTTGGGCTGCTGTTTTATATAATTTTTTCAGGCCCGTGGATCACTTATGCGTTTTTGGACCGAAGGGCATTTTAATCAATTGCTTGGATGTATATATATTTACCCGTGCTAGGGTTTTTTCTCAGTGTGTGCTCTGGCCATTCTTGTTTCTCTCGTGCGCCGCGACTTCTCTTCGTCTCCTTCTCTGTTTGCCCTAGGATTTCATCACCTAGGGTTTCTTGTTTTCATTTCTTGTGTAATCTGTGCATATTAGTGTTGTGTCTCTATTTTTGTGTGAGTTCAAGAACCTGTTTGTGAGATTTATGTTCTCGACAGGTGTTAGGTTTTACCTCTGTGTTGGTTCTTGTTGATTTACTCACTGTACAAAAACTCTTTATTAATGGATATGGTTTTACCCTTTCGCAGTGGATTAGGCCGTGTAGTATAGGGGCCGAACCACTTAATATTTGGTGTTCATATTTCTTTTTATTATTTTCTGCAATTTAAAGTTTGATGAAATTTGAGTGTGGGATTCGTAACAAGTTTAATAGAATATAGAATAAGGATATACAAATAAGAACCAATCCCAATGAAAAGACAGAATACATTGGGTCGGTAAATAAGACTACTCCTATAGATCCTAATATAAGACCTAATCCCAAAAAGACTAAAAGGAAATCATGTATTGATTCAAGCAAATCCATTATATGTAAAAAGAGATAAATAAATCTAAATGTTTTTCATGTACTTATTGAGACACCACCAGAAAAAAATTATTATGACTCATAATAAATGCCTAATTAAATACTATGAGTAAAGGGTGTAAATTAATGTGGGCCCTGTTAACGAAATCTTAGTAATTAAAGTTTTTCTTTAATAAAAAATCCATAGGTTTACTTATTTATTTCGAGAGAATTAAAAATTGTTCGGATTGTATAATTGTTCGTGACGATCATAAGTAGAAAGTTCATATTCTTCAGTCATTGATAAACAATTTGTTGGACAATACTCAACGCAGTTACCACAAAATATACAGATCCCGAAATCTATGCTGTAATTAAGCAATTGTTTCTTGCGAATATCCGTTTCCAATTTCCAATCAACAACAGGTAGGTTTATAGGACATACACGAACACATACCTCACAAGCAATACATTTATCAAATTCAAAATGGATTCGACCGCGGAAACGCTCCGCGATGATTAATTTTTCATAAGGGTATTGAATATGTTAAGTTATGTCACTATGTTTGTGTGCATAATAATTAGGCATGAGTTATATGATGAATTAGTGGTAAACATGAATTAATATATTGATGTAAGTGTGATTAATGTATATGATATGTTTATATGTATACTGGGCTCTTGTGCTGCTAATGTGTTGGGCTCTATTGGCTTATAAGTTTTTTCAGGCCCAGTTTAACGTAGAATTGGTTGATATGCTTCAGGGGTAAAATCATCCTTTCATGGCAATATATTTATACCCAACGCTAGGGTTTTTTACTGTTCACTCTGTTCATTTAGTTTCTCGGCGCTATCTCGCATCTCTCTTCTTCTTCTCTGTTCTCATTTAGGGTTTCATATTTTCTGTGTGTAATGTAAGATGTTTTTTAGGGTTTGTAAGCATGAGAGTTAGGATTTAACTTATCTGTAAATATTTTCAAGCTTTGCTCTCTGTAAACTCATATTTCATTTTAGTAGATACGTTTATCCTTTTCAGTGGATTAGGTAGTGTAGATTGGGGGCCGAACTACTTAAATCTGGTGTTCTTATTGATTTATGTTTCTTTACGTGATTATCTTTCTGATTTGCATTGGTATACAGAAAAACTATCTATTTTTGTAAATAGTATGTGAAACGAATTTCTTACAAAGTGGTATCAGAGCGAGGTTTAAGTGTTGTTTGGCCTTCAAACCTTTATCGAAGCTTACCGAACTCACTGAGTCTTCATACATTTAAATTTGGTTTGATTCTTGAGTGATTGGAAGACCTAGGGTTACTAGGGCTTTTTTATTCTCGCGAATCTCGATCCTGTTTGGTGATTCTTGAGTGATTGGGATACCTAGGGTTTCTAGGATTTTCTTGATCCCCTCGATTTTGGGTGATTGGGATACCTAGGGTTTTTTCTTGGGTGAAATAGAGACCAAGGGTACTTGAAGTCTTATGAGTTCCTTCAAAGGACTCAACCTTTCGTCTTCAACTACAATTCTAATATTTCCTGTAGTGACACCCACAAAGCCATATCTTATGGGTTTGAGCTCTACTAGGGTCCTTCTTTGGGACTTGATTGGTGTTTGAAACATTCCTACTGCTGTATGGGTCTTACTTAATAGAACTTATTTGTTAATTGTTGCAGTATATACTTTTGGAACATAATTGCTCAAAACCCAATTTGTTAATCATATTCATATATTTTTCCTGCAGACGCTGTTTTCTCTATTTCCGAGTTTGGAAATGTCGGACTGCCGTTCATTGGTAAGAACTTACGTGCCTTGCTGTCTTGTATCAGTGCCAAATAAATGTTTCACTTTTTAATAATTTGATGAGGATTTAGCAGCTGATGTTCTTTAGCTTTTCTTAATTTATTTGACAGTAATGTTCCTTATATTAAGAGATACTAGGGCCTCCATATGTAATTGCATTCTTGGTTTATAAATGGCATAGGCGGCATTTATCAATGTTCCCCTCCATTGAAGAATTCTTCTTAGAGACCAATAATTTTGCCAATAAGGTATACCTACTCTGACATCAAAAAGATGACAACAAATTTCAAGAACAAGTTGGGGGAAGGTGGTTATGGTTCTATTTTTAAAGGAAAAATGCACAGTGGTGGCCTTGTCGCCATCAAGATACTGAGTAAATCCAAGTCTAATGGCCAAGATTTCATCAATGACGTATCTACCATTGGAAGGATTCACCATGTTAATGTGGTTCGACTAATTGGATTCTGTATCGAGGGAACAAAGCATGCTCTTGTGTATGACTTAATGTCTAATGGATCTCTTGATAAATACATCTCTTCTAATTCTAATTCTAATTCTAAGGAGGTAATAGTTAACCCGTTAAGCTACAAGACAATGCTTGATATTTCACTTGGAGTGGCTTCTGGTATTGATTATCTTCATAGAGGATGTGAAATGCAAATTCTACATTTTTATATTAAGCCTCACAATGTTCTTTTAGACGAAAACTTTGTTCCTAAGATTTTGGATTTTGGGTTAGCTAGATTATGCCCTTTAGAAACTAGCATTGTGTCCAGGACAGCAGCAAGAGGAACCCTTGGATATATAGCTCCATAATTGTTTTACGAAAACATTGGGGGTGTCTCCTTTAAAGCTGATGTTTATAGCTTTGGGAAGTTGTTAATGGAAATGGCAAGTAAAAGGAAAAACTTGAACGTTACCACAGAGCATTCAAGCAAAAGTTACTTTCCATCGTGGGTTTATGATCAACTTAGTGAAGGATATGACATAGAATTAGAAGATCATGTCACTGAAGAAGAATCAAAACTTGTAAAGAAGATGATTATAGTTGCACTTTGGTGTATACAATTGAAGCCAAGTGATAGACCTTCAATGAACTGTGTCATAAAAATGCTTGAAGGACGAGTTGAAAGCCTAAGCATTCCACCCAAGCTATTATTGTATCATCCATAACAGAACAACTCAACAGAGAATGCTGAGAATATATCTTGTACTTAGAGAGTTCCTCCACACTATAAGAGGTTGACTCCACTGAGATCAGTTTGATTAAAAATGCAAATTAAGAAGATTCAGTAGTGTATCCCAGACGAAGTTCATTATTACTACATGTGACAACCTTTTGTAATATTGTAGTTGTACTAGTCATAAAAGAAGTATTTAGAAATGGAGCTTGTTTCTCGTATTACTAATTTTTCCTTAAAACACTACTAATGGTTGTCAAAATTTTCAAAGCACCATTAAATGTGTTATACTCCTTTGGATAGTAATTACAATGAATATAAACTAGAAATAGTTCCATACTGAACCTAAACATCCTAATAAGTTTTGTGGAAAAAAATTGAAAAATTCTTCTCATTCCTATTCATGCATTTTTAGCTTCAATTAGTGTCAAGGAAGATAGTTTAACCCAAGGTAGCACCCAAGCTTGACTGAGTCTATTTTGTTCAGTTTTCCTTAGTTGACTCTTGACATTATAAAGCAAGAACAAAAGATGTTTGAATTCATCTTTATGTCAAATTCAGTTGATATTACAAAGAGGAAGAACAATTTTGTGGAAGCTTGTATTTTATAAAGAAAAAGGAGAACCACCTAGTCATAATAAAAGTATGCCTATAAGACAAATCAGTCAGGTACTAGAGAATGAATGACGAAGACTTAGGACTGACACTTACGAAATTTGTTTTTTGAAAAGTCTTTAATTTTCAGCCCCATAGCTTGAAGTTTCAACCATTTGTAGATATCTCTCTCAATCTCTATGTTCATGTTACAAGAGAACATGGTTTAGTCCATTATTTGCATAAATATTGGAAGAGCATCTTTGTCGAAGTTTGTAATTTGTAAATTTAAACGACCAATACTTCTCGTATAAACTCCAGTACATTTAGGGTTATGGGACCTTAATTGTTTACATAAAAAGGGGTACATTAGTCATATTTAATTCTATGTGTGCTACATATCTGATAACATTGATCAAACAGACCTGTCAAAGCCGACCCAAGTATTCAAGGGATCTTAGGCGAGACTTGTTACAAAGTTCTTTTACAATCATATATTAATATTAATTTTATTTAAATTATTTAATTATTGTTTTATTAAAAATTCTTAGTATAAATAATGTTATAAACTACATCAAAAAAATCTCTTACTAATTTAATTAGTTGTAAAAATTAATAAATTTAAGATGATTGATAAATATTTTATGAATACCATAAAATAATGTTTTTCATAATTTATACTGCTAAAAAATTAACTTTTAGATTAAGAATTTGAATCTTTATTAATTAAAAAATTTATTGAAAAATAAAACTGATAATGATATGATTAATGTAATAATCGAGTTATTGACGTATTCACATTGAATTAAACTTCTCACCCATATACTATAATAGAAAGAGACTAAAAAATTGTTTTTATTATTATATTTGAAAATAAAAAATAAAAATATTCTCATTAAATTGGGGCCCTTATTAGGCAGGGGGACCTAGGTGACTGCTAATATTGTCTAGGCCCTGGGCCGGTCTTGAGACCAATAAATATTAATTTATAGATGTAAAATATTTTCATAGAACTCCATAAAATTTATTGGTTCCTATCAAAATGTCAATTTTGTTGGAAGGAGTAGTAAAAAGATTTATATGTTAGTATGTTACTAATGCTACTAAACCTTCTTCTCTTACATGTATTTTAACAAATAAATAAATGATGCTTTACAAAAATACCAATTTTATTTCATTTATACAGTTAAGATTTTACATTGATTGACAAAGCTAGACAATCCTCATCCCCATTATTTTTTGTTTGTACTTAAGAAATAACAAGATAAACTTTTTTAGTTCCAATTTATAGGAATACACCAAATAAGAAGAAATGATTATTGTTAATTAGACTCTCAAAGAATTAGCTGCACCTGACTTAGTGCAATAATCCTTGTGCGTAGTATACCCTAACTTGGAGGTAGGATTTGAACTTAAGTCTAGACTAATACATTTGTTACCTACTTTCAAGAGTTTAGGTGGAGAAGACCCAAACAAACACTTGAAAGAATTTTATATAGTCTGCTCTAGCATGAAACCAATAGGGATCACAAAAGAACAAGTCAAACTTAGAGCTTTTTCCTTTTCTTTGGTGGATAGTGTTAAGGAATGATTTTATTATCTAGTATCTACCCTCTATGTCCATTATCACTTGGAATGAGATAAAAAGATAGTTTCTATAGAAGTATTCTCTAGCTTTTAGAAGATAGTTTCTATAGAAGTATTCTCTAGCTTTTAGAGCCATAACAATAAAGAAGCAAATTTATGGAATTATATAATTTGATGGCGAAACACTCTATACATATTGGGAGAGGTTCAAAAGGTTATGTGCTAGCTGCTTACAACACCAAATAAGTGAGCAACTTCTATTTCAATATTTCTAGGAAAGGTTATTACCCGCAAAAAGATACATGATTGATGCTGCAAGTGGTGCAAGTGGTGGGACATTGGTAAATAAAACAACAACTGAAGCACTATCCTTGATTACAATCATGACTCTCGATTCTTAACAATTTGGCACTAGACTAATCCATAAGGCAAGGTAAATAAGGTAAGCATTAACTCCCACCTTGAACAAAAATTGAATAATCTTACTACTTTGATGCAATAGTTGGCTATTTGATAGGTTAAGACTTGTGGCATATGCTCTGCAGTGAGACACCTTACTAGTATTTATCTCACCTTTCAAGATGAACATGCCAATGTTGTTGGTGGTTTTTCTGAACAAAGACCCATGTATGATCTCTACAATAATACATATAACCATGGATAGAGAAATCACCCATATCTTCACTATGCAAGGAATAACCAAACAGGTCCCTAAATTCCACCTAGATTCCCTAATCCCATGCCTTAACAGCAATACCAACATTGACCCCATTCACTATAACGACCTCAAGGTAAGTCTATAGAAGACTTAATTAATGATATAACAACTAAAACTTCTAAGTTCCTGCACAAAGCCCAAAATAGACTCTACAAGATTGGAACCTCAATAAAGAACATTGATATTCAAATGAGTCAACTAGCCACAATTGTTTGAAGGTTGACACAAGCATCTAGCAAACTTCCTTCACAAACTGTAGTAAATCTCAAGGAGATTATCAATGTCATTACTTTAAAAAGTGGCAAGTTACTATAGGAATCCAAACAAGTCTCCAAAATGTCAAATCAAATGAGAGGGCTACACAAAATAAAAAGCTTGAAAAATAGAAGACCACCCCATAAGAAGCTAAGCTGGCACCTAAGGTAGTATCAAAACCTCCCCTTTCTACTTTTGAACCTATTTTGCCTTTTCCAAGTAGATTTAAAATAAAAAGAAAGAATAACATGAAAGGGCAATTTTGGACACTTTTCGAAAAGTGTAAGTCAACATTCCACTCCTAGATGCTATCAAGCAAATTCTTAAATATGAAAAGTTTCTTAAGAAATTGTGCACCACGAAATGCAAGCTAAAGAGTAATGAAGTGATAAGTGTAGGAGAAAATTTGTTTCCAATGTTACAAAGAAAACTCTCACCCAAATGCTAGGACACATGTCGTTTCATGATTGCAATAAGGATAGGGGATAGAAGGCTTTAAAAAGCTACGCTAGATTTAGGAGCACTATTAATGTCATGCCCTGTAATATTTTTGCTTTACTGAATCTAAGTCCTTTAAAAGAAACATGTATTATTAAACAACTTGATGATAGAACTAACGTCTATCCTAAGGGTGTTATTAAAGAGGTTTTGGTGCAAGTGGATGAGATGATTTTTTCAATAGACTTCTTTATATTGGACACGAGTGATGATTCCTACATCACTTCCATACCATTCTTGTTGGGGAGGCCATTTATGGAAACAACTCGCACTAATATTGATGTGTACAGTGGTAGCTAACTCTTGAGTTTGATGGGTAGATAATGTGCTTCAACATCTTCGAATCAATTAAGTATCCAGATGACGATGGAGACGAATTCATATGAGTTGTAGCTACATCCGATTGAGGACATTAAACTAAGTACTTTGCGGGTGGCAACCCACCAGATTTATTTTCTACTCTTTTTTTACTTATATTTTTTGCATTATATATATGTATGTGCTTACACAGAGAACAATGTTAGAATTAGGTGTAGGGAATATTAACATATCCTATCTTTATTTAATTTTGCTTTATTAGTTTATCATGTTTAGGATTAGTATGCTCTAGATAACATTTTTTTTTTCTTTTTAGTATTTATTTATTGAATTCTTTAGGATATTTAGGATTAATAGACATGCTTGAAAACAATCACATGTTCTCTCATCATTTTCTAGCATCTATGATGAAATTAGCCAAAACAATGCTATATTGAAAAGAATGAAGGAGATTGATAAAATCTTAGCATTGTTCATAAGTAAAGGCTTAATTTTGCTTAAGACGTGTGTAATGAGTGCTACACAGGTATACGTGTAAAAAATAAGTAATATAATAATAAGATAAGACCTGATTTCCACAAAGATTGTAGTATTAAAAAATAATGTAAAAATTAACAATGTAAATATTAATTTTTATGTTTTGGATAATAAAATAAAATAATAGTATAAAAAGGAAAATAACAAATAACAAGTTGAGAAGTCAGAAGAGTAAGTAACAATCAAATTTAGTAAGTAACAATCAAATTTAGTTCAGTATGAGAAATAACAAAGATTTCAAGTGATGGAGATAGCTAGGATTGCAAATGAAATAAGTTATTGTAGTCAAAACACAATTGCTACAAAAATGATATGGTAATGCTACGAAAAGACACACATATAACCAGAATTCATGATTTATAAGATATTCTTCTGAATATGCGATGTTTATACTTCCTAAAGCTCAATTAAACATATTTCTATGTAAACTTAATCTTAGAAACATTATTACACGTTCCAATTCTTTTAGATTATCTGAGACAACTATATATTCCTATATTAGTTGCAATTTTAACTTCAATCTTTAGAACTAAACTAAACTCACATTATCTAAGTTTAATCCAGTTTCAATGATCCTTTCCAGAATTAATCTCAGTCTTAATATCCTATTAATTAGTGATCAAGCAACAAATAAGAATTAAATAATAAAGTAATCTTGAATAACTAGCGCATTTTACAAAAATATAGCATAGATTTATATAAAAAATAGAGACTACGTTAACTTATTCATCGATAATCCTAGCTAAAAGATATTTAGCTCATCATCTTCATAAAATCATTTGCAAATTTGGAAATAGAAAAATCCATGTCCAAATATGAGATTATAGAAAATTAAAAACAAGAAAAAATGGAGATTGAAGAAACTTCAACAACGCAGCCCTTATTTCTTCTTCCTTTGACTGAGTGAACAGAAAATCTCAAGTATTTTCTTGCTTTGCTCAGCTTTGATCTCCCTTTTCTACGTGTATTTGTCTCTATCTCAAATAAGGAAGGATGATGTCTCTAAATCAGTGCCTAGGGTCTGTCTTTGCTCCCTTTTCTGCTTTAATTCCCCCTCTCTTTTATATGTTGGTTCAAGGTTTAGATGATGTGAGGTGATATTCTTTTACTAACTCTCAAATTTTTCATTTAAAAAGTGAGTGTTCAAATGTCAAATTTTATCATTTTACCTACCTAAGTCCAGCTATCACATGTTTTCACTTTTTTTAATTTGTTGCTCAATTACTAGGCACATTTGTTGCAACAAAGCTATGACAGATTGTAAACCATTCTAATTTTTGCTCTCTTTATTCCCTACAATAGCAAGTTTAATTTCCATGAATGAACTTTAAAATATTAATTTTTTAAAATTCATACAAGTTAAATTCAGATTTTACAATTAAAAGTTCACTCGATTTTAAAAAGGCACAATTAAAATTCATCTAAGCACTATATGTAAATTTTCTCAAGTAGTCAGACAAGTTTTTAAGAAAGTAAAAATTATATTACTTTAATAAATTAGAATTATCAACTCTCCCAAACTTAGCATCTTGTTCCTCCTTGAGCAAGTAAACCCTAACACACTTATCGAAATATCACAAAAGAAACAACAAAACCTTAAGCACTAAAGGTACTTACTAAAAATTAAAATACAAAGTAATAAACAAAAGAAACTTGATATCTCAAAGTTAGGAATAAACAACCTTTCATTCATGATCCAAATCAATATTTCTCAAGTTCTAGATCAAGCCTTCCCAAACTTATTGAAAATACTCCCCATATGTGTGTGTGATGTTCATAATTGGTCATTTGAGATCACCCAAACCAAGCTCTACCAAGATCCTTAACCATAAACTAATGTCTAAGATTAAGTTCATAGTATCGCAGATGAAGTACATTATTATGACAACCTTTTGTAATTTTGCAGCTGTACTAGCCATAAACGAAGTACATATTTAGAAATGTAGCTTGTATTATACTTTTTGTATTGCTAATTTTTCCTTAAAAACACTAATAATGGTTATCGAAATTTTCAAAGCACATTAAATGTGTTATGGTCCTTTTGAAAGCAATTACAATGAATATAAACAATAAATAGTTCCAACTAAACCTAAACTTCCTATTAAGTTTTGTGGGGAAAAAATGGCAAAATTCTTTTCATTCTCATCCATGCATTTTAGCTTTAGTTAGTGTCAAGGAGGTAGTTGAACATTGCAAGGAGTGTTCTATTCATCCTCTCCGCCAAACCATTTTGTTGAGGATTTCCCAGAACGATCATGTGCCTCGTGATACCATTCTCTCTACAAAAGCTTGCGAAAGCTTCATTGCAAAACTCTAAACCATTGTCAGTTCTCAAACACTTGACCTTTTTACCGGTTTGATCTCTACAAGTTTCTTCCACTCAACAAATTTTCCAAAAGTCTCATCTTTACTCTTCAACAAGTAAACTCATAGCCTTCTAGAGAAATCATCAATTATAGTTAGAATGTACCTTGCACCACCCATCGATGGTGTCCTCTCTGGCCCCCACAAATCTGAATGCACATAATCAAGAATGTCACATCCTTTGAGCTTTGCCGGTGTGAACTTTATCTTTTTTATCTTGCCAAAAATGTAATGATCACAAAATGAAAGCTTATCAAGCTTACCATCGCCAAGAATCTTCCTCTTGGATAGTTCCTCCAATCTTCTCTCACTTATGTGTCACAACCTTTTGTGCCAAGGTTGACATTCTCCTCTTGGTGGCTAAGCGCAGCAACATCGGTCTCTACCATAGCATCTAATTAATAGAGCCCATTTCTTTGTATACCTTTGAAGTATACCAAAGAACCTCTACACACCTTCAATTGGCCATACTAACCCTTGTAGCTATAACCCATGTTGTCTAAAGTATCCAATGAAATCAAGTTCTTCTTTAATGCCGGCACATGCCTCACATTCTTCATCACAAATGTTGAACAATCATTGAGGCGAAGCCTCACCGACCCAACTCCCTTCACATTACAAGGATGATTGTTTTCCATGTGAACAATGCCACCATTTACCTCTTTATAATCAACAAACCACTCCTTGTATGGTGTCATGTGAAAAGTACACCCCGAGTCCAAGACCCAAGTACCATCACTATTGCTTGAACAAACCACAAGTGTCTCGGCATTATCATAACCCATTTAATCAACCACTGCCACCGATGTATCTCCACTACTATTATCTCCCTTGGTGTATTTACCCTTCTCCGGGCAATCCCTCTTGAAATGCCCCTTTTTGTTACACAAGAAGCATTTCAATTTTTCTTTTGGACCACAGGACTTTGACCGGTATTTTCTTTTTCCTTTACTTTGGCTTCTTTCTTCACCTCTTTTTCTCAAATACATGGCATCACCACTACCTTCACTCCCACCAATATGAAGCTTCTCCATCTTCAACTTTAGTTCTCTCATTCTCAAATGAGAGATAACTAGATCCAAAGAGATATCATCTCTTTCATACTTAAGACCCGTCTTCACTTCTCGATAGGAATCCGACAAGTTGTGTAACAATAAGTGGCCCGGATTCTCGTTGCTAAGACCCTCCCTAATATTTGACAAATCATTGGAGATTTTTCGAAACTTTGCCAAGTTAGGCTCTAAACCTATTGACATATCTATTTGAAACCCAAACAATCATTCTTTCAAATGGAACCTCCGAGACATCATCTTTTGCATGTAAATCTCCTCCAACTTCTTCCATAATTCCTTTGTGGTTTTTGCACTTTGCACCTCCCTTATGACATTATCATGCAAATGTAAAAATATTAGAGGTATAAGTCGTCATCAATAATTCCTTCTTTTGAAACTCCGTAAAATCTTCCAGATATTTCGGATGATGATCCTCTAAAGCTTGAGCTACCTTTTATTGAAATAATAAACTCCTCATCTTACTTTTCCAAATATGAAAATCCCCGGTGCCATCCCACTTCTCAATTTTCATCTTACTCATATTCAATAACAAGAAATTGTTTCAAGACACAATTTCACTCCACAATATCAAACCCAAAAAAAATTCACACACAACAACCACGGAATAACCCAAGCCGAACAAGGCTCTGATACTACTTGTTATGCGAGAATTCAACTTCCTAGATATCGCACTATTGAAATTAACCAAACAAGAAAGAAATTTCCAAGCAAACACCCAATGAAAATTATTAATTCAACACAATAACCACAAAACCTAGAGATTTAAATCAAAGCATGGAAATATAAATTATAGCAAAAGAAAGAACACACCAAAATTATAGTGGTTCAACCCAACTAATGTGGTGAGTCTACTCCACTTCTTCACCCCTCCAATGGAGATAAGTTTTACTAGCTTCAAATTTGGAGATTACAAGTACAATGGAGAAAACGCTTGAAAACAAACACTTTTTTGGAAGAAAAACACTCAAACAGACACTCAAGAACTTTTTTCACTCACAATGGTAAAAAGCCCTCTCTTCTTCTTCCTCTCTTTTCTAGTTTTTTCTTCTCTCAAAGTTTAAGCACACAATGCTCTCTCTTAGAAATCCTAAGAGCTCTTAAATGTGTTTGTATAGCACATTTGCACAATTATAATAATGCCTAAACTATTCCTAGCTTCTTAGAACAAAGCCCATGCCCTTAAAAGTCATTTATCCTATTTTCGCAAAAAATAGAAACTGTCCATAAAAGGCGGGATCGATCCAGCCAGAGGGGGATCGATCCATCTTCTCGGCTGGGCTCCAATTTTTCAGTAGAAAGTCCCAGATCGGATCGCGCTTGGAGAGGGATCGATCTAGCCAGAGGGGGATCGATCCTGGATGCTCTATAACCGTGTTTTCTTTCTCTTCTTTCTTCACACTTGATACCATGTAATGCTCCTAGTCCAACCTTTTGATGCTTGATCACCCATATTGGTTTTCAAGCATCCCCATGGATTTGCATCACAATGTCACAAGTTGGATATGTTCTTTTGTGTTCTTTGGTCTATTTGGCATGCTAGAAACAGATTAGTTAATGATAAATTGATTTGGGAGCCTACTGAAGTTTTGAGGGCAACAAAATTTTTTGTTAATAATTTTAAGGCTTTCTCTTCTATGCCTCATCAGAGTATACCTTCTATTTAGCTTAAATCTCCTCCAAATTGGGTAAAAATAAATGTGGATGCAACATGGGATGATAAATCACCCATTTTTGGCATTGAAGTAGTGGTTCATAATCACGATGAAAATCGTGTGGTTAAGAACAAACGAGTCGTAGATCCACTTATAGCCGAGCTCCTAGCTTAAAGGGAAGGATCAAGATTGAGCTTTCAATTGAGTGTCCAAAATGTAATTTTTGAAGGCGACTCTACTCAAGCTGTGGAAAAAGTCAAATTACATAATATTGACTTATCTTAATATGGTATTTTAGCTGCTAATACTAAGCATTATCTTTCTTTTATAAGAAATTTTTCAGTCAAACATTGTGCTCGCTTTACCAATATTGCGGCACGTTCTTTGATTGTGTGGGCCAAATTCACATCTCAAGACTATATAATCGACTTTGATAATTGCCTAGATGTAATTTCTCAGGCTATTGGCCTGGATCTTTCTTAATCATTAATAAATTATCTTTATTTTAAAAAATATATATATATTAAACAAGTTAAAATATCTAATAAATTCACTATTATCATTTCTCATTTATATATATATATGTAGGTCTTATCGAACCTCCTTCGGACATAATATCTAAAGGATATATCAATAAATTCACCAACTTTTAATAAAATGTTATTTTTATTTTAAATTAACGAAATATTTCAAGTAAAATATGAAATGTATCTAGAAATTATCTTTTTATTTTTTCTTCTTATAGCTTTTTTTAACAATCAAACCGTACCTCACCCTACTACCCTTAAGATATTGCACCACCTCATTAGAAAATCCTATGATTTTGGGTTTGTTTTTCATTAAGTATTATCAACTGCTAATAACTACTTGAGATTTTTTTTTATACCATAGTAGTATGAAAATAGTGGGGACAATATGAGAGAGATGAGACAAAACCTAAAAAATTAGGAGTTAGAGGAATTTCAATCTATCTCTGTCATAAAATATACTCATTTTTTTCTGTATTAATATTGTATGGTAAAATGTTATAAAAAAAATGTTGTATGGAAAAATATTTCTGGCTACTTGTCATTATTTATTATAAAAACTTTTAATATTAATAATTATTCATAATTGATTATTATTATTCCTAGACTCTTTTAAATAACTATTATGATTAATATTTTCTTAGTAACATTTTTCTTTCTACCTTTTATTATAATACATAAGTAACATTTTGGAATTAAACAAATCAAAAATGAATTATATTATATCTAGTTTTTATTGTTCATGGATTGAGTTATCTAATCCTTCCCAAATTTTTTTTTTCCTTCATTGGCTTTCTACTTTTGTTATCTTATAACTCTAACTCTTTCTCATCTCGTCGTTATCAAAAATGAATTATATTATATCTAGTTTTTAGTGTTCATGGATTGAGTCTTCTAGTCCTTCCCAAATTTTTTTTTTTTTTTGCCTTCATTGGCTTTCTACTTTTGTTATCTTATAACTCTAACTCTTTCTTATCTCGTCATTTTTTGTGCAAATATAGAGTTTGAGAGTTGCTGGCATGTTTGGTCTATCGAAGGGCCATCTCTTACTTGTATAGTCTCTTCTGCCTTCCTTATTCTCTTGTCCTTTATTTCGGTGATTGTTTTTTTTCCCAACGGAGGTAGCTATTTAAACTCTGCCTGTCGCCATTGTTGGGCTCTTTTTGGCTCAGTGTAGGTGCTTATGGCTTGGTTTTGACCAAAGCTGGTGTTTTTGGCGTTGGTTTTTTGGTTGTTGTTTGGTGTTTGTTTTGTAGTTTCTTCCTTTCTCCTGCTGTCTCTAAGTCTGTCGCTAAGGGTTGCAGCTATTGAAAGGTGGGTTTGTCTCTATTTTCAGTGCTTGATAAGTCATCCCACTCCTAGTTTGGACTATTTTGGTGGTGGTTGCTGACTAATTGGGTGCACTAGCTCTATCTATTTGTTTTATTTTTTGTATTTTTTTTATAGTATTTTTCTGCATTTTCTAGTGTATATGGAATTTTAAAGGTGATATTTTAGTGCTTTTATTTATATGGTGAATTACTGTAATCATATTACAATTTCTACTATTGTAAAAGTTGCACCAATTCAGGTCCTTTGGTCAAGCATCAACATGAGTTGTAATGTGGAGCTCATAAGTAAAACTTAAGTATATTTGCTCATATATCTATCGAAGCAACAACAATTGCAGCTTTTGATTTTGTTTTGAATTTATGATGTATTTCATAGAGTAATTTGTTAGAAATAATGTAATGGACAAACAATTTAGAAATAAAATTGTATTTATTTAAATTATAATTACATTACAGAAACAAATACATATAATTTTTAAATAACAATTTAAATAACAAAAAGGAGATAAAGTTTAGAAAGGACTGAGTCCCGTATAACATACGGTGTCCTTAAGATAATTTTTTCGCTTATCGTGGGTGTTTGAGTACTCCGAAAACTTATCTCCCAGGATAAAATGATCTACAGGCAGAAATTAGATACCACTACTACTTACTGCTCTGACGAACTTTCTTGTGTATGAACTCTATTGAATTGGAACCTCACTATAGAATATAAAACTGATGCTAAAATTTTTGCAATATTCTGTTGTTTTTCTGTTGTCTTTTTTCCTTCTCTTTTCTGCCGTTTTGCTTTGTTATATTTTCTCCTCTCCATTTCCTCTCATATATATACACATAAGAGAGCCCAAAAGCAATAAAATCAAATAATGAGTCAAACAGCTAAGAGGAAATTAAAGAGAAAAACAGCCCAAAAGGGCACAAATAATTTAATTGAGGAAAACTGTTTCCTATTGTTTTCTTTTATTTCAATTTTCATTCAATTTTATTTCTAACAATCCCCCACATGAATGAAAATTGACCGAGATTTCAAATCAATTTTAACACGAAAATAAAGTTCAACGGTTCAAAACCTGCATAGGATAGGTAGGTGTTAACCTTTGAACCTTCCCTTGTGAGAATATATTTACCTTCCTAACTGACTAGTAGACACAATGTCTTTGAACTGTTCTGTCGTTTATGTAAGTGATGACATACTTCACACAGGAGTCTTTCCTGAAACAATTCAGTTCTCACTGTTATGTTCGTTTTGGCCATGAACACATGCCTGGTTCTGCCGGAGTTTCTAAAGAATTGAGCCCTGCAAAATTCCCTTTCGAAGCAGCCCCACTTCTCTCTCACATAGGTGATTGCTTAACTATAAGAGTAAACCGTAAAAAGTAACCCGCAATACTCCGCTCGGTATTTTCTTCGTAAGAATCATTAAAAGCCTGAGCTTAACCTCTACTTACGGGTATCACTGTATTTCATCATAGGAATGAACTTGAGGGTAAACCCCCACAGTGATCTCACTAAGTCTTTATAACTAGGTTGTCCCTTTGAACCTAGATCTTGGGATCTAGTCAACTATGTTGGGTTTCCTTTGTAAATCCTTTTTCTTTCATGGGCTTTAGTCTCATTCCTCTCGATAACTTATCAACTAACTCTCTATTTAACCCTTTGGTTAACGAATCCGTTATGTTATCCTTTGACTTCATATAGTCAACAAAAATAACCCCAATTAAGAGTAATTGTCTAATGGTATTATATCTGTGACGTATATGTCGAGACTTACCATTATATATGTTGCTTTGTGCCCTACCAATTGCAGATTGACTATCACAATGGATGTAGATTGCAGGCACAGGCTTAGGCCATTTTGGAATATCCTCTAAGAAATTGCGTAGCCATTCAGCCTCTTCGCCACATTTATCCAAAGTGATGAATTCAGATTCCATCGTGGATCTAGCTATGCAAGTCTATTTAGATGACTTCCATGAAATAGCTGCACCACCCAGTGTGAACACATATCTACTGGTAGACTTAGAGTCTTTCATATCAGATATCCAGTTTGCATCACTGTATCCTTCTAATACAGCTGGATATCTTGTGTAGTTGATGTACAAAAACCAGTACCTAAATACTAATCTCGTAAATGCTTATTTAAATTTGTAAAATCTTGCAAGTGCACGAATCATTTTATAGAAAATGATAAGTATACTCCCAAGGTCGGTCTAAGAAAGGAATTTATGTGGTTTTTAATAATTATTCAAACTTTTAAAAACGAAATTAAAACCTAAACATCCTGTCACTATATTTGAGTTTGGTTTACTGTAATCTAAAGCACAAAAATAATATAGACATGAATTCAATAAATAATCATGCAATTATATCATTCATAAACAGTGGAGAATTAATGGATAATAATAAGTTAATTATGCTTGCTTCATATTATATAGGTTATGAAATATTTGAATTAAAATTATTGATTCTCTCTTTTATGTATAAATATCACATTTGGTGGGGTTAGATATTCTTTGGTAATTAAACAAATCAATTAACACCTATGGGTGGGGTCGATAATTAATTTGTTTAATTAACTTAAAATCATTTTTTAAGAGATTGCAAATGAACCATTTAAATGCCACATTTGGTGGGTTTAGACATTTTAAACTTTATTCAAGGTGTCCAAGTTAAACTTAAGAATATAATTATCTGAATACTAACTTTCAAGTTTTAAAACTATTACAGAAAATATTTTGTCAATACATTTTCAAATAATAATTCTTTGTAAAAAACCTTTGAAATAGAGTTTCGCATCAACAATACCAGGCGATTGTACCAATAAGTAGAAGAGCACTACTCTAAATCAGACCAGATAATTATATCTTAAAATCTAATTTTTAGATTTAAAGCTTGTAATGAAAAATAATGTATTTCTCTCTAACATTCTTTATATGAAAATCTTGAATAAAAATAATATTTAATTTTGTGAAAATGGTTTACCTATTAATATTTCACAAGCATAACAACAGTATTATCTCATATTAATAATCAGCCAGACATGATTAATTTAATAATTAGCTAGAAAATTAAATATAGCATGTAAAAACAAAATATAAGAAATAATGCTGAAAATAATACATTTAAACATACCTCAACATAATTTCAGAATTGTTTCTGGAAAAACCTCCAAACGAAATTGCATTCGTATTTATTGAATCAAAACTAAAAATATTACAAGAACATAACTAAGTTCTTCTCAAAATGAGAAAAACTTTAAAACTAATAAAAACTAAAAAAAACTAAGAAAACTTTCTAGAGAGAGAAAGCTAGAGAGAGAGAAGAGAGCTCAAAATTAGGTGTGTGAAATACAAAGGAGAGGGGGTGTATTTATAGGTGAAAATATGGGGCTAAAATTGGCAAAAAATGTCAAAATGGCACAAGTGGGTGTAAAAGGCACCATGATAGGCTGGCTAGGCGCGCTGGCAGGCTGGTGGGCGCATGGTGTGGGCCCAGACAGGTAGGCGTTGGGCGCAGGCGCGCACGTGGACAGGCAGGCATTGGGCGCAGGCGCGCGAGGTGCTGCGATCGAGATGTGCGGCGTACTGGGCAGGCTGCGCGGCATGAGAAATGGAGCGCGAGCGCGGCGAGAGTGCTGCGCGCGCGGACTGGCAGTTTTTGCCCATTTCTTCCATTTTTCTTTATTTATTATTTTTTTTCCTCACCTTTTTGAATAGTAAATAAATACTATACTTTAAATATTGTGATGGATTGCTTCCAATTATTTTTAAACATTCTTTAAGTAATTAATTTACTTTAGAAGCGAAAATTCCTAAAAAATAATAAAAATACACGTGATTCCGAAAAGATAGAATTATATAAAATATGATAAAATCATGCATATATAAATTTATTTAATCAATTAAAGTGCATTAAATCATGGTATCTTTAGTGCTTATTAAGCACTCATCACAACCCCCAACCAGCTTCTTGCTAGTCTCTTAGCAAGATAAGCGATAAATCTAAAAATAAAAATTAAAAATTTAACTATCCTAAATCACTTCCATGGATTGACACGATTGCATTTAGCATATGCAACAAGCCGTTAAACCCCTAAGTTGCCCTAGTGGACGAGTTAAAGTCTCGTGAGGGTTTCCAGTGATGATACCCACAAACATCTAACTAAAAAAAAAACTAAAATGATGACTAACAATACTGCATACAAAAACTACAAACTTGAATCAATAAAATTTCTCATGCTTCAGTTTATTCTTAGTTTATAATCAAGGCTCATACATAAATTTATTCAATCATCTTAACACATTAAGGATTCATCATACAAATCAGTTTCATATCACAAGTGTATACTCCAATGCTAAAAAATATATATATATCAATATTGATTCTCCCAAACCTAGTGTTAAGAATCCAAATTCGCTTCAACTCTATTCTCACAAGATTCACTCTTAATATCACACTGATCCTATGGGTTCAAACACTCAACAAAGTATATGCGAATAGAAGTTATGTAAAGAAATGAGCTAATACATTCGCATATGATTAAACAAGAAAGGCTCAAAAAGTGCATAACATTGATCTCATGAAAGGAATCAAATGATAGGATTTATGAAGAAATCACATTATAGTCTCATGTATCAATTAAAATCCTTAAGCAAAAACTTCAATTGTATGCCCTAGAATGTATAAAATGCATCGACTTTAAGGGAAATTATTTCCTATTTTTCTTTTTGTATTAACCATTTCACCATTTGAAGAACTTTAGGGTCACAATAATGTTTTTTTATTTTTTATTTTTATATATATATATATTTTTAGGGACCCAAATACATGTGTATTTTGTGAAATGCAAATTGTAGCTCTTTTGCGTTGGCTATAGGAATTCCCTTATATATATTTTTAAAGTCAAGCATAAATGAAATAGGCAAACACTTAAAATTTAACTCAAATCATTTAATATAAGCAATACAATTAAATCCATGATTCTTCATTAGATGTTAAAAATCCTAACATTCAATGCAAAAACCTATAGAGATCTTCTAACAATTTGAAATAATAAGAAAAGTGTTTAAAAGAGTAGAATAACAATTATCTCTCAAAATGAAAAGTTATTGGCTCAACAATCATCTCACAAGGTAGTCTCCACTATTTGATTTTTAAAAAATTCAGGTTTATCTCAATTTCAATATTAAAAAGCATGAAGTATGAACTATGAACAAAAATTAACTTTTTACAACTAACCTTGAATATGTATAAGAAATCAAACAAAACATGTATAAAGATTCAATTACTCACTTTAAATTAACAAGAAAACATGATAGTTTTGTATCAAAAAGTTTTTATTGGACGTATCTGTACCCCCAAACCTAAACTAAACATTGTCCTCAATGTTTTCAACTACGCACATGTTCAGAAAAGCATTTAAAAGGAACAAATAGAAAATTAACTAAACTAAATATATATATATATATATATATATATATATATATATATATATATATATTACCTAAAATGATGGGTTGCCTCCCATTTAGCGCTTAATTTTACGTCCTCAGCTAGACGTAACTAATCCATTTCCATCCACCATCATCAAAGATCTTGAAGTGTGGGATATTAATTTTCTGAGATAGTATGTCATTAAGCATGTCTTTCCACCTCGGTAGTGGTTTCTTATGAACCACAGTACACACTTTTTTGTGGAAGTGGTATGCAAAAGGATTTGGGGATGTGTAAGTCGTAGGAGCCTTGTGCAGCATGGGAGGTGAAGATGATTCCTCCTTGTTCTCTTTGGAAGGTTGCAGAATATGGCTTTCCTTAGCTTGACCTTCTTTGAGAATTTGCTTGCTCCCCATCTATGTTTTCTACATAAAGTGGCAAATTGTCAAAAATTTAAGGAAAATAAATATTTTCAAAATTTTTATCACTCTGAAAGATTGTGTTATCTTTCACTTGCTTAATTTGTTTGGCAACACTTCTTGTGTTATAAGTTGTTCTGCTAGTTGCTCAAATTGCATTTCGATCCTTATCAAAGAATAATCCTCTAAAGAATCCAACCTTTGATTATTTCTCTATTGGTTTCAATACTAACTTGAATAAAAGTAATCAAGGTCTCATTCAAGATTGGTTTCTTAGGTTGAATGTGTAGGTCATAAGGATTGAAATCTAAGCCTTGTTTGGGGTATGGGACATAAGATGGGTTAGTGTTTGCTTCCCAAGAAAATTTTTGGTGATTTCTCAACTCGAGAATATAAGTATAGGGATCATTCCAAGGTAGGTGATATCCTTCATTAAGATCAAAATCTCGATTGGTAGATGTATGAAAATTACATACAAAAGTGCAAACATTAACATTATGTCCATATAAACCACAAATGCCACATACCTCCATATCTTCCATGTTTCGGGGCTCTCAAAAAGTTTTTTTTTTTTTGAATTGGCTCTTGGATTTTAGTATCGCCCCCATTTTTTTTTTTTTTTTGAATTGGCTCTCAAAAAGTTTTTAGATTTTTTTTTATAGTGATAATAAAATAAATAAAGGAAATAAAAATGAAAATGAAAATGAAAATGAAAATGATAATAGTAAAGTAAACAAATAAATAGTATTAATAGTAATAAAGTAAAGAAAATAAAAGTTGAAATATGAAAATTAATAATAATAATAATAATAATAATAATAATAATAGTAATAATATTATGAAGAAAAGAAAAGTAAAAAGAAAAAAGATATTTAGGTAAATTAAAAAAAATATTGGAGAATAATTAACAATAGAAAAAATAAATATATAAAAATACAAAAGAAATTAAAATAAAAGAAAATAAAATGTATTAATAAATATAAGTATCTTAGTCAACAAGGATAATAAAATAAATAAAGAAAATAAAATAAAATAAAAATGATAATGGTAAAGTAAACAAATAAATAGTTGTAATAGTAATAGGGTAATAAAATTCGAAATATGAAAATAATAATAATAATAATAATAATAATATTATGAAGAAAAGAAAAGTAAAAAGAAAGAAAATATTTGGATAAATTAAAATAAAGATGGAGCATAATTAGTAATAGAAAAAAAAATATATAAATAATAATAAAATAATAAATAAAATATATTAATAAATATAAGTGGCTTAGTCGACAAAGAATTAAATAAAAAGCATTAGACGGCAAAACTGACCATATAAAAGTAAAATAAATAAATTGCTATCATACATACATCAACAAAACATAAATCAATTATCAATAAATCATAAATTAAAATAATAGTTCATAATTTTAAACAACAACAGTATGTTAATAACGATAACATAATTTTAAAACAACAATAATATGTTAATAAAGATAACATAATTTAAAACAACAACAATATGTTAATAAAAATAGTTGGCAGAACCAACCATAAAATAAAATAAGAGAAAAAAATAAATAAATAAATAAAATAACAAGTATGAGGCTTAGCCGTCCATAAAAATAAATAAATAAATATTAATTACAGTAATTAACAAGTAGGAGGCTTAGCCATCCATAAAAAGAAATGAATAAATAAATAAATATTACTTACAGTAATTAACAAGTAGGAGGCTTAGCCATCCATAAATGAATAAATAAATCAACAAATAAATCAACAAACAAATAAATAAATGAACAAATAAATAAATAAATAAAATGAACAAATAAATAAATAAATAATTGAATAAATGAACAAATAAATAAATATCACAATATTTACATCACAAAAATGTTTTTAATAATTTGATAAAGATTAAAAACGACATTTCGTCCTTGGCAACGGCGCCAAAAATTTGATGTACGAAAACCAGTACCTAAATACTAATCTCGTAAATGCTTATTTAAATTTGTAAAATCTTGCAAGTGCACGAATCATTTTATAGAAAATGATAAGTATACTCCCAAGGTCGGTCTAAGAAAGGAATTTATGTGGTTTTTAATAATTATTCAAACTTTTAAAAACGAAATTAAAACCTAAACATCCTGTCACTATATTTGAGTTTGGTTTACTGTAATCTAAAGCACAAAAATAATATAGACATGAATTCAATAAATAATCATGCAATTATATCATTCATAAACAGTGGAGAATTAATGGATAATAATAAGTTAATTATGCTTGCTTCATATTATATAGGTTATGAAATATTTGAATTAAAATTATTGATTCTCTCTTTTATGTATAAATATCACATTTGGTGGGGTTAGATATTCTTTGGTAATTAAACAAATCAATTAACACCTATGGGTGGGGTCGATAATTAATTTGTTTAATTAAATTAAAATCATTTTTTAAGAGATTGCAAATGAACCATTTAAATGCCACATTTGATGGGTTTAGACATTTTAAACTTTATTCAAGGTGTCCAAGTTAAACTTAAGAATATAATTATCTGAATGCTAACTTTCAAGTTTTAAAACTATTACAGAAAATATTTTGTCAATACATTTTCAAATAATAATTCTTTGTAACAAACCTTTGAAATAGAGTTTCGCATCAACAATACCAAGCGATTGTACCAATAAGTAGAAGAGCACTACTCTAAATCAGACCAGATAATTATATCTTAAAATCTAATTTTCAGATTTAAAGCTTGTAATGAAAAATAATGTATTTCTCTCTAACATTCTTTATATGAAAATCTTGAATAAAAATAATATTTAATTTTGTGAAAATGTTTTACCTATTAATATTTCACAAGCATAACAACAGTATTATCTCATATTAATAATCAGCCAGACATGCTTAATTTAATAATTAGCTAGAAAATTAAATATAGCATGTAAAAACAAAACATAAGAAATAATGCTGAAAATAATACATTTAAACGTACCTCAACATAATTTCAAAATTGTATTTGAAAAAACCTCCAAACGAAACTGCATTCCTATTTATTGAATCAAAACTACACATATTACAAGAACATAACTAAGTTCTTCTCAAAATGAGAAAAACTTTAAAACTAATAAAAACTAACAAAAACTAAGAAAACTAAAAAAGCTTTGTAGAGAGAGAAAGCTAGTGAGAGAGAGAGAAGAGAGCTCAAAATTAGGTGTGTGAAATACATAGGAGAAGGGGTGTATTTATAGGTGAAAATATGGGGCTAAAATTGGCGAAAAATGTCAAAATGGCACAAGTGGGTGTAAAAGGCACCATGACAGGCTGGCTGGGCGCGCTGGCAGGCTGGTAGGCGCAGGGCGCGCGTGCGGACAGGCAGGCGTTGGGCACAGGCGCGCGCGTGGTGAGGCAGGCGTTGGGCGCAGGCGCGCGAGGTGCTGCGCGAGGGATGTGCGGCTTGCTGGGCAGGCTACACAGCATGAGCGATGGAGTGCGCGCAGGGTGTGCGGCATGCAGCAGGCATGCTGCGAGCGGATAGGCAGGCTGTGCGCGCGGACTGGCAGTTTTTGCGCATTTCTTCCATTTTTTTCCATTTTTCTTTATTTATTATTTTTTTCTTCACCTTTTTGAATAGTAAATAAATACCATACTTTAAATATTGTGATGGATTGCTTCCAATTATTTTTAAACATTCTTTAAGTAATTAATTTACTTTAGAAGCGAAAATTCCTGAAAAACAATAAAAATATCCGTGATTCCGAAAAGATAGAATTATATAAAATATGATAAAATCATGCATATATAAATTTATTTAATCAATTAAAGTGCATTTAATCATGGTATCTTTACTGTTTTTTAAGCACTCATCAGTAGTGCAGTCCATAGCTACGTCTGTATCTTAAGTATTTAAGTAACCTAGTCATGCGAACCGCTCGCCACGACTCCTATGACCTCCAAATCACGCGGCTTGGCAACTACAAGAAATACGGACAGAAACCCGACACCAATCTTAGCACGCAGATTCTACGAAGAACGCTCGACTATGGTAGCAAATAACTCACCTCCACCCTTGGATATACGCACCACGAGCCGAGATAAGGCGAAACGCCACAAAGGGTTGCTAGTTCCTTTGATAAGTTTCTTGATAGAACAAGAGAAGCACTTGTGCTCTCTCAATTTTGAAATCACTTCAAAATCTTTTTCATTGATGAAAATTCATGTTTGATTAATTGTATATCCCTTACAATGGCAGCTGCCTTACATATATATAGATACAATGAAAACCCTAAAATTGTCTCAAGAAATCCTAGCCATTGATTTGGATCCAATGGTCCAAAATTATAACATTTTGAATCCTCGCCGCGGCGGGGAAATATTCATGCCGCGGCGCGCCCTGTTCTGTTTGCCACTCACGAAGCCATGCCGCGGTGCACAAAAGTTCATGCCGCGGCGCGCATATTCAGGGTCTGCGTGCAGGTCTGGCTGTCAGGCGCGCTTGTCCGTGTCAGCGCGCAGGTCTTGCATGTCAGCGCACGCACATCTCGCCCAGTCCTCGTCATGCCGCGGCACATGGAATTTCATGCCGCGGCGCGCATGCACCTTCGGTCCAAAACAGAACACTCCTCGCATGCGCCACTTTCTTGTGCCGCGGCGCGCACGTTTCCCTTGATCCAAAACAGAACGCCCTATGCCGCGGCGCGCTTGTGTGACAACTCCATCCTCCAATGCAGAAACCTCCTCGCCGCAGCGCACAAAATCTATGCCGCGGCGCAGCTCCAAATTTTGGATTTTGTCACTTGCACTCTTCTTCTCCTCTTCCATTGTGCTTGCATGCTTGTTTTTGACGTTGCATGCCATTTTGCACTTCCTCGAGGCCCTTCTCAAGGCACGGCTCTCAGCTCGTGTCGGGCCGACTTCGGGAGGGGGTCCGGTTCGTATCATTCCCTCCTTCTTCAAAAGAATTCGACCTCGAATTCGGACCTTTGTCATAGGGTAAGTTTTGCAGGCCATCTTCGTTTTGGTTTTCATCATAAGATTCCTACAAGAAAGAAAAGTTAGAAAATAAGCATTGTTTGGACATTTTTCTTTCCTTCTTCCCCCTTGATTGCCCCTCCTTCTCCTTGGGCTCTCCCTCCAATCTCTTCCCCTTTTTCTCCTCCACTTCTCTTAACAACTCGTTGAACATTTGTCGTGGAGTCAAAGGCAAAAAGTAATCTTCTTCCCTTCCTTCTCGAAGGAATACTCATTCTTGTATCCGTCATAGGTGACCTTCCTATCGTATTGCAATGGCCGCCCTAGCAATATATGCCCAGCTTGCATGGGGAATACGTCACATATCACCTCATCCTTATATCGACCAATGGAAAAGGCTACAAGTACTTGCTATTCAACCTTCGCTTCTCCATTGTCATTTAGCCACTGTAGCTTGTACGGTTGGGGATGCTTGTTCGTAGTCAACCCTAGCTTCTCAACTAAAGTTGTGCTAGCAATGTTGGTGCAACTCCCACTATCAATGATTAACTGGCACACCTTATCACTCACATGGCATCTCGTATGAAAAGTATTAACTCTTTGGGATCCCATGTCAACTTCTCGGTAATGATCCAATGGTGCCCGTCGTACCACAAGCAACTCTCCCGTGACTGGATACACTTCCTCGTCATTTGCCTCCTCTAATGACGGCTTCTCCCCGTCATCACTGTCATCATCGGTCACCACCTCCCCGTTGGCTTGCACGATCATTGTCCTTTTGTTCGGACATTGATGAGCGTAATGACCCTTTCCAAGGCAACGGTAACAATTTATGTCACGACTTCGATGGACGGTTCCTCCTTCATCCTTCCTCTTATCTCTCCTCATCTCCTTTTCTTTGCCCTTGTTCTCAAAGTTGGGCTTAGAACTACCTTCCCCTTCCTTCCTCCCATTAGACTTCGAAGGCAGAATTGGGTTCGGTGTTGGTGTCGGATAAGTGGTGTCCTGATTGTTCTCTACGGGTATGATATGGCTATTCCTCCTCTTCAATTGCCTTTCTACCTTGATGGCCATTTGCACCATATCCTCCAACTCTACATAGTGGTGCAACTCCACAATGTTAGCAATGCTAGAATTCAACCCGCTTAAGAACCGAGCCATGGTGGCCTCCCTATCTTCCTCCACACTTGCTCTCACCATAGTCATCTCCATCTCCTTGAAATACTCATCAACGGACCGATGACCTTGATTAAGCCTTTGTAGCTTCTGATAGAGTTCTCGGTAGTTGTGGCTTAGGACAAACCGCTTCCGCATTATGGCTTTCAACTCACCCCAATTATCAATGGGCCTCTCTTCACTCCTCCTCCTTGAGACCACCAATTGGTCCCACCAATTTAAGGCGTAATTGCTAAACTCGACTACCGCCAATTTTACTTTCTTCTCCTTGGAATAATGGTGACAATCAAAAACATGCTCAACCCGTTTCTCCCACTCCAAGTACAACTCCGGATCATTTTTTCCTTGGAATGTAGGCATCTTCATTTTGATGTTGTCCAAATTCTGGTCAACCCCGTCATAGGATCGAGGTGGGGGTCTCCACAAACCTTCCCGACCATTTCTTCCTTCTCGATATTCATCCCTTCTTCCATAAGGCATCCTCCTTTCTCCGTTATCAAATTCTTCATCCCAATTCTCCTCATCCACTAAGGGCCTCCTATTCGGTCTCCTAACTTCCGGACCCTCTTCGGGTGCTCTCCGTTGTAAGTTGGCAACCGTAGCTTCTTGCCGCTCTACCCGCTCATCAAGATTTACCATGACGGCACTCAACTGTTCCATGGATTGTTGCAATGCACGCAACAAGGATGCGGTATCCGGACGCTCTTCGGAATTAGCCCTGTCAGACATGATCACCACAACTTCGCACACAGAGAATTAGTTAATCAAATTTAAGAACAGAAAAATCCACTTCGTTATCTCACGTGTTTAATCGCTCGGATTGATTGCCCAAACACTTCTCGTTCTATAGCAAGTCAACCTCCGAAACTTTCAACCCGAGGTAGAATTCCACACTCACCCACTAGTGGTGCAATATCTAATTCAAGGCAAGCAAAGAACTAACTCAAAGTGTTTAGAGTTCTAACTCAATGAAAAAGGAATAATTTGATTCAAACAAAATTTAGATTCGAGAGGAATCAAATAACGACTTTGTAAAAATTTCTCGGAAAAGAAATTTTCACCTCTTTTTTTTTATAATCTGTTTGGAACGTAAAACACGAACAAAACACGAAATACGAACAGAATTACGAGTGCACGGTAAAATTACCAAAATACCCTTTTCGTTACGAACAGATTTTTCAGAAAAATTTCCAACACGAAAACCCTTCCAAAACACAACAGAAATTCAGAAACAATAAAACACAATCTGAAATTTTTCAACAACAGCAGAATAATTCTAGAAAATCAGAAACACAAAACACAATTTTGAAATTTTCAACACAGCAGAAAATTTTCAGAAAATCAGAAACACAAAACAGGAAACAACAATACAAATCAGGATTGATTTCAGAAACACAATACAATCAGAATTTTTGCAAGAATAAGATGAAAAATTCTAGAAAATGAAGAACAATACAGAATTTGAAAAAATGCACAGTTTTTGTTTTTGTAAACGAAAAATGACAACACAAAACAGAAACGATTTCAGGATCACAACACAATCAGAATTTTTTTGCAAGAACAACAAGAAAAATTCTAGAAAATGAAGAACAACACAGATTTTACAAAGTGCACAAATTTTTTTTTTTTTTTTTTGTAATGGAAAATGACAATAAAAGATAAGAGTCTAGAATTACAACCTAGAGCTCTGATACCAAATGATGCGAACTGCTCGCCACGACTCCTATGACCTCCAAATCACGCGGCTTGGCAACCACAAGAAATACGGACAGAAACCCGACACCAATCTTAGCACGCAGATTCTACGAAGAACGCTCGACTATGGT